>OOFG01101940.1:0-22594 GCA_900323295.1 Molva molva | reverse complement strand
AAAAACGTAATACTAATCGAATGCTGAAATTACTATTCAAATGTGTATTTTTAATATTTTTATAAATGTCTTGGCCTACCCGCATGTGAAAACGAAATGCTTTTGTCACATCATGCCTGATCAACAATAAAGTTTTCACGCATGTTCAAAACTATTAACATCGGCCGCGATGCGAATATGCGGAATATTCCTATAATAATCACGCTGGTGAAAAGACGGATGGAATACTCAACCTATATAGCCCAGTGAAGACGCGCCTATGCTCCGTCCTTTCTTACTTTTTAATCCAAGTGTTAAATAGCGTGTTATTTTATTATAGTGTAAAAACATCGCAACCAACAAACGCTTTCAATGTAAAAGGACTTTACAACGCGAGTCGTGAGTCAGTGCTGTCCATCCCCACGGACAACATGGATAATTAAATGAAGGCATTCATATAATATCATTTTATGCCTATTATTTACTTTGCAAGAAAGAAATGTTTATTGGTAAAAATGCCATCTAGTGGACAGAACGTTTAATAGTGGCATTGGCAGTCTATAGGTAAAGAGTAAATTATTATTATTATTATTATTATTATTATTATTATTATTATTATTATTAATAATAGGACAAATTTGAGCATTACAAATTCGAATATAATTTGAATATTAAAAATAATAAGGAATGAAATTTGATTAGGATTATAGAGGAAGATTGACAGCTCTAGTGTTTTTGTCTGTGCTAAAGCCTCTCTCACCATGATGATGCGTTGTGTATCAGAGACAAAACGCTTGGCCTAGCTTCAGAGGAGAAGCTAGTCCAGAGGAGATTCAATAAACCAAAAAATGTCACTCTCTCCCCAACACCTCTAACTAGTTGAATGTTCTCTCCCTTTTAAAATGTGAAGAACCCCGCAATAGCCCCAAGAACAAACAATAAAACATCTAGCCTCATTACAAACCTTCACAAATGGCCCCAAAGCATATCAGTATCAGTATACCCGGTGTGAAAGGTTTATGGGTGGAGGTTTGTCTACCTTGTTGGGCCTCTTGGTGGAGTCGCTCTTGCTGTCAGTGGAAGAGGTTCTGGAGGCATTAGACACGGAGCTGGCCCCGCTCGGAGAGGGCTGGCTGCTGGACTGCTGTTCCTCACTTGTGGGAGAGCCTGTCAGTCTCCTGTGACCGCTCCTCAGAGACGACAGCTGGGTTTGAGATTAAACATTTGGATTGTCATTAGTTGACCCGATATCTGAACTAGGGCTGAAAACGTGTCCTCCAGTGAACGAGTCCCCGTCAAGCAAACCATAAACGGTGACAGAAACATTGTAATTGAAAATTGTTTTGTAGTAATCTTTCACATCAAAACTGAAAGTGACATTTGTAGCAGCATACTGCTGCTGTGGCGGTCTATTAAAAGGATCACATCTCAATAGCAGTTAATGTAGTTTGAAGGTAGTTTTTTCTTTGTTTATTTAAATTGAATATCCAAGATATTGGATATTCAACACTCCGAAATACAGTGATCTGACGCGGGGAACTAAAGACTTGATCACCGGTATGAGTCCTGTGTGTCTAGCGGTGTATACCTGCCCAGAGGGGAGTCTATAACCCTATAGAGCCATAGTTTGGCCAATACTTCTACACAATAGGATTACAAAGTAGCCTTCCCTAAACCACAGCCTAACTAAAACGCACTTGAACCGGACACGACTCAAAATGTTCCCGATGGATATGACTTAATATCGCTGGTTTTCCTGCAAGCTCTACAACAGTAAAAATCTGATTAAAAAGCTGCATGGGAAGTGGATCGCCAATGTGGGTGTAACGCACATAGACTATAACAAATACAGGTTCAACCTCCATCGAGATGTGTACATTGGTGAAAACTACCGCAGCCTTTTTTTGTTGCGCAAATAATGAAATAAAAAGCACCCATAACAAGTACTTGTTCTTGCATTCCTATTAACAACTAGGAAAAATTGTTTTGTAGGTGCTTTTTATCAGTATTCTTTTTTGAAATGTTAGATGCCGGTAAATTCTACACACCTTTAAAATAATTGCCCACCCTAGCTTTAAACATTGTGCCATAAATCAGTTTACGGAAAAACATTTTCTCAGTAAATAAATCAACCAGCTTTTGCATTAAAGCGATCTTGCACAGCGTTGCAGCTCTGGCGGAGAGAGAAAACCCCAATGCCATTAAACAAGTATTCATCGTTAGAGCAGGAATGACAATACAGAGCGGTGGTGTGTGGTGTGGAACTCACGGCTGCTCTGCTCCGCCGCGTCCTCATGCCATGCTTCCCGCTGGAGTCCTCGTCCTCCTCCTTGACCGGTTTGAACATGAACGGAGGATCCGCAGGTTTCTGGGCGGCTGGGAGGCGGCCATGCTTGTTGAAGTAAATGTGGCAAGTGGCGCACAGCACCGTGCTGACCCGGCCCCCTGCTGTGTGCCAGTCCTTAGAAGCTGTAGCGAGTGGGGGAGGAAGGCAGACCCATTGTTAACACCAACGCCTGACATTTGTGGCTTTCAGTAGGGATGGGTATCGTTAGGATTTTAACGATACTATTACTCTTATCGATACTGCTTATCGATCCGGTTCTTTAACGGTACTCTTATCGGTTATTTTAGAAGAAGAAAAAGACAAATTGAGAACAAGAATTAGCTTTATTTTTCTCATAATATGTTAGCTTTCATCAGTAGCAACAATGTACAATGTTTTGTACATTGCCTCTCTATAATATTGTGAAAATGGAAATGTGCAGCAAACTAAAATAAATAAATATTATTAACAATAAACAGCAAAAGAAAAGACAGTGGCATAGGGATGAGGTATGCATGCAGCTGAGCTGCGAAAAGGCCTCAAGCATTACTTTCCTTCTGAAGGAAGATCAGCAAATCTGCCTTTCTTCCTTTTCTGGAGATCGGTCATCCAGACCAGGATAGTGTGTGGGTGTTTTTTCTTTGCATGTTCTTCAATAGCGCTCGTTGCCTATAGCGGTGTGATTTCATTGACACTAAGCACACTGTACAAACCACTTTTGTATTTAGTAGTACCCCGTTCAAAGCGGTTTGTCTTAAATGGAACTTAAGTGGGTCGCTTTACCAATGACAGCGCTCACACTGGCAGCGCCATACAGCCGCGCTTCCAGCACTGCTCAAAACAGCTATCCATTGCCACGCATTAGACACAGAAAACCTTAAATCGAATCTTCCAACGCGTGTTGTCTTCCTAGTACGCAGCACCCTGGTGCTCGTCTGCTGTGTTACATTGAAGCTCTGTCTTAACCGAGAGAAAGACACTGGTTTCCTCCCACAGCACTTACTCAAGATATTGTAGTTTTACATTTGGAAGCGTTATTCAAATAACATTTGTTTTAACCATTTGAACAGTTAAACAAATGATATGGGAAAAAACGACAATGTTAACTAAATGTCTGCGTCACGCCAGCTGTTTTTAAATAAATAATAAGTAACTGTGGAGTGTGTGTGGATGATGGCTGGTTTAAGCAGCCTCACCTGGCCCGAGTCAGACTGATTGGACTCTGGGGCTGGGTGAGGCTGCACACCTGTGTCACATTGAGCAATCAATGTGCAACAGGTTAAACCAGTCATCACCACACACACTCAGAGAGAGATCTCCTGCATGGCAACATGGAGCACCAGCTAATGTATCATTGTCTGCAAACCTTTCAATAAACCGGCTTTCAACACCACCACCCTGCCTCCTGTCTGGAGGAGCCCAGTTAAAGTCACCTAGGTGGAGAGTGGCAGCCACCTAGGTGGTGTGTAGCATGGAAATTGTTACACTGGCGCTCAACGTGGGGCCTCTCCAAACAAAGAAAGGACACAGAAGGGCTGTCTGAGGACGCATTGGCCGCAGCAGCACCACCCCCACCCAGCACCAGCCATCATCCACACACACTCCAGTTTCATGGTGGTGCTGGCAAGGAGCCTGGTGACACAGCGCCACTATTAGCCTACACTGTTTGGGGAGAACCCTGATGCAACTATCGCAACGGTGATCTAGCCTAAATAAATAGAAAATGGATTTCCTTCATTTGTGAGGGAGGGCAGAGGGAGCTGGCTCCGCCCCCCCCCTTTAAAGACAGGCTGGGTAAACACAGGAGAGAGATTTCGCTTTTGAATTGTGTTTGAATGTCGGGAGTAACTCAGGAATAGCGAAAATGCATCTGAATTTGAGTTATATAACTATCGCAGTGTTTATCTAGCCTAAATTAATAGAAAACATATTTCCTTAATTTCTCCAATAGCAGCAGCGGGTACGTCGGATCTTAACAACAATCCCGTTTAATACCGGGTTTCGGAACCCATCCTTAGCTTGCAGTGCATTGGATTTTAATCAGCGATGTATATCTCTGAGGGTATATTAATTAAATGAACCGTGTGTAGAATTGAGTGGGATCTAGACGAAAGGACTTGGCAGAAGTATGTGGTAATTAGTGTTCAATCCCATGAAAATGAGAATCGTTGAGTTTTCCAGGGCTGTCAAGTTCTTGCCGGATGGTGGATTGGTCGATATGCACTTGTTACAGTGCATATCTTATCTTGCTTCTTAATCCATTCCTTTCAGGGGCGGGAGGGACAAATGCAGACCGATGTGTTTTATTTTTGAGTGATAGGCTATATTGTTTTAGAAATACCATTAATTATGAATAAAAATAATATTGAAGGCTCCGCAGTTTGTTTTAATAATCATATGGTTTGATAGACTATAAGACAGGAGGTCCAAACTCCCCAACTTGAGAAGACGGCTAGTCGTAACTTACTGAACAACAATTGATACCAAATAAGTCGTCGGTCTGGCAGCATTTGGTTAAAAAGGACCACAAAAAAGGACGGCATATCTTCTAAAATCATAAGGCATAAGTTTCTTTTCATGTTGTCTGCGATTATCCACCTACTTTAGTGTGCGATCCACTTCATATTGAAGCTCTGCCGTTACCGGTCTGGGACCAAGAGTGGATCTGAAAACCACTGACCTTCTCCAAACAGCAGTTAGAGTAGAATGCACGGTGGCCGAATATTTAATCTATCAATCTTTTTTATTATATATTTTTTCGTAGAGTTGGTCGAATTTCAGTCGACCAAGATTTTATTTGGTTGACTACAGCCCTAAAGTTTTGTTACCTTAGATGGAGACCTTTATATCTACATAGGGAGCGGGTCCTCTTCTGCGGAGCGCGCCATGTTTCTACAGTATCCCAGAGCGGACAAACGGCTCTAGAGAGAACACGTTTGGGGTAAGAGTTGTAGAAAGGAGGGGGGCATGTTATCCCAATTGCTACGACCCATTTGTGATTCTTTTTTAAGTACCGTTGTTGTGTAGGAGCGTTATAATGAGCGATGTCGTATATGAAATTCGCCACACACTGTGGCGTTAAACTATAAGTATCCTTGAAGTTTAACCCTCTCGGACCCGGTCATCAAAATCAACCGCTGGCCAGACGGCGCTCCACACATCCACACACACCATGGCATTATATACAAGTGTCCGAGCAACTTAACCGACACGGACATCAAAATCAACCGTGGGTTCAGACGGAGCTCCAACCATCCCCACACACAGTGGCGTTCCACTGTGTGTCAGAGAAGCTTACCCTCGCTCGGGCGCAGACATCTAAACCAACTGCACATTCAGACAGAGCTCCACTCATCCACTCACAGCGTGGCATTATATGTAAATGTCTGAGAAGTTTAACCTTCTCTCGTCTCATGTAAACAGTGAAAACGAGCATGCTCCGTCCTTTCACCAAAATATCCTATTTATTTAGAAGATTGAGTCTCACTTTTTAATCCCAGTTTGCGGATGAGGAGCATTATGATAAATGGGTGTGCATTCTTTAATACATCTATGTTTGGAGACTTTAGTTTTTGTGATTGTGTCACAATTGTGATTGGTTAAACTGATTTATTGGCAGGCTAGTGTACTAGCCCCTTACACAATACAGGCCACCATAGTCGTTGGAAAGGGAGGGGTGAGGGGGGATTCAGTTGGTTGCCATCTGCAACCTCACGGCTAATTGCTTCTACACACTGGACCTTTAATAATAATCTGTTGATAAAGTTTTCTCTTACTTGTTGTGCCACAGTGGCTGCAGGTGGATCGCTTCAAGTCCTGTTCACTGTCTTCACTTTCCAGGTCGTCCTCACTGGCAGAGCTCATGTCCACTGCAAAGGCAAAACACAGGAAGCATGACCTCATCCATTCACCATCAGACAACATGATCATGGTTCTACCCCCAAGATTTAGCGAGTTAGACACGTACACCAAAAGCCCAATTCTTTCATCCAAAACAAAGTAAAGTAATACTTTAAGGGACTTCCTTACATGAGTGGGATCGTGACGGCGTGCTGACAGGAGCCGTGGCCGAGCGTGTCTTGGCCTTGCGCGAAGACGGCTGGCGGCGGTGCTGTCGATAGGCTCTCGTTCCTGAAGCCTCTGGCGTTTTCTTCCAGTGGTAGTAGAATGTGATCAGCTCACCCTGGATACAGACACCAGATATTATTCCGTTAATCAACTCAGTTAAGAGGAAAATGTATTAAGGAGATAAAGGCTTTGATCAAAATAAACATTTTAATTACCGTCTTTTTGCTGGGCAGAAGCTCTTTTCGAATACGGAAGAAGTTCTTGCCATAAAGTCTCAGACCTTTGATGAAGCGTTTCTATTTAGGGAAAAAAGAAAAAACAATATTGTTTACCACTCATTGAGTCACCTTTTGCTGTTTCAAAAATAAATAATACACTTGAATAATACACTTAAGTATGAATAATAACAAAATAGGTTTAGTGAGTAAGGATGGCTCACCACATCATCCTCTGACCAGCACTTTTCAATCAGCTTTGGTACTGGTTTCTTCACCAGATGCTGCAGAGCTTTGGCTGCGTCATAATGGCTGGCATGTAGCTGTAATTTCAGAGGAACAAGAAAAGCACTCATATAAACAATCATTTAAAAGCACATCCATCTTCGGACAAGTGTGAAGTCTATCCATTGGGCCATCATAGCCTGTAGGACAACATGAACGCCCTGGAGGCCTGTCTGTGGAGGTTATGTAATTGTTCTGTACCATGTTCAGCGCGTTGAGAGTGGTGTCATCACGGGACGCCGCCAAGCACCCATCCTCCGTCGAGCCGCCATCGCACATCCCTGCAAACGCTGCCATGCTCCTTCAGACCAAACACATCATTCATGTTATTTCAAATGGGAAACACAAGCATGAACCAAAAGCAGGGTTTCCCGTCGCTGTCTATCGGCAAGGCTCAGCGCCTCCACTAAAGGACCGACCGCCTCTACAGACCAATTTACTTTTCACAATATGACCATAATGTGCCCGTCCGTTCATGTCAGCATCTGTATTCAATTTGCCATAAAATCTAGGTTACTATTTGCCTAATATACTATAATATAGGCTTATATAATAAACCGTAGGCTAATTAATATATACATCTATGAAATCCAATAGTGGCAGAACTGTGCACACGGAGAGCTCATGTCTCTCTGATTACGCACGATATTCACATCCGATCCCGACAAAACCCCCAGCGATAAAGAGAATGTAGAGGCCTTTGACAGATTACAATTTTAAATACATGTGAATGATGCGTTTCAGTGTGTAGAACAAATGTACCACCATTCAATTTAGCAGAACAGCGATAATGCACCACCAAGTACCGACGGAGAGAATCATTTTCACCAGCGCAATCGGGTGTGTGCCTAATCCCTGCCAGTTGTGATTAGGTTGTTTTTGTGTAAGCTAATGTCCTTAAAGCACACAAAGTCTGCAGTAAATCTATCCGCAATAAAGCAATCAATAGCGAGAAGCGAAAGGCAGACTCAGCAATCAAAGTCACCGCAGGTCTAGTGGTGTTAACTGCTGGAACCTGACCAGGGACCGCCTTTCCTCTTACTTTTGGCATCTCAGCTTTTAGTTAACACCGCTTTAGTTGGGCCGCAGATTTTCCCATTCGTTCCCCGCTTAAGTTCCCATTATTTCTGAGGGTGAATATAGAGTAAACAGGCAAAGCTCGGTTAAGAGACTTTTTTTTCTTGCTTTCTTTTACCGTTGCGGAGAGTTCCAACATATGATACAATAATACCTTTTATTTTCTCTTACTCATGGTTCATAGCCCATGGGTAAGCCTAATGCAATTGATGTAGGCCTATTAGAATGTGCTGTAGGCAAGATCTATAGCCTACCTATGTGATCTAAGAGCTACCATTTAAGTGTAATCTGTTAAGAATGACAAAGTCATCCGTTTCTAGTTGACTGTGCTGTAGGAGGCAATTTTCAGGGAATCTCTTCTGATTGGTTAGGAATCCATCTTTCCCATCAATCACTTACAGCTAAATTCCACCCCAGGTCCTTGAATATGGTACTTCTCAATGGCAGAGAAACTAAGGGAGGAGGGAACTTATTGTGGGGTGCTACAGCAGCCTATATAACCTGTTTGATTTGGTTATTATAATGCACATGATTATTATTTTTTTTAAAGCCACGATTTTTTGACTGACAGTATTTGAGTTGACGCGTAACAATGATTCGACTATGCATATTTGATACAGCCCTACACTATTACTTGCCTCTTTCTTGAAGCATTTCCCCCTCCGCTAAACTTCGTTTTGTGGGAAACCTTTAAAAGGAATTACGTAGATTGCGCTCGTGTTCGTTCAGGGTCCTTGACCTGGCAACTCGCAGGTCTTTGGGGAGGAGGTGGCGAGCGGACACAACTCTCTCCATCATTTTGATTTCTGACTGCAGTACCCATTTTAAATACATGGTGTCAATGTCACATTTTGTACTTTAAAATGTTGGAATTTTTTAAGAACATGTATTAAAGTTTAAAAACAGAATTATTTTATATATATATATATATATTATGAAATGATTATAACATAAGAATATTATTGACACATTTTTCTTTAAAAAAATCACCATAAGAATCAGGATGTTATTCAGACAATCAATAGGTATTAGTAGTTAATTGATACCTTAGTTGACACAATTGTACGAAAGCCTCATAACACAGACTCTAACCTGGCAGCTCTCAGGTACATGAGAAGATCACAGTCATTGACTCCCGGGGTCCATACTAGCTCCTCGCCCTCCGTCTGGGTCTGTAGGCTGGGTGCGGACCTTGGCTGAAGCTCTGGAAGCTTAGCCTGCACAGAACCAAAGAAACTGTCACTAATAATGGTATTATCCCAGCAAGGCGAAAATGCTGTCAATATGAGTGGTGACTAAAGACAAAATAACCTGTGGAGGAGTTTGAAAGATCATCATTATAAACCGAGTAGACCTTTCCATGAAGGCATGTAAAGCTTTTAAATGTATTCTGTAAAAATGTTTGCTGAAAAAGAGTAGGCCTTTAACTAGTGGAGATAAAACATGAATCTAAAATAACCATGTCATTTTGTTGGCCATCTGTAGTTCTTTTACTAATAAACAAGTTAAATGTTTAATTTCACTAATGGTTGACCTTGTTGATTGATAATTATTAGTGTTATGGATTTACCTGGTGACTTGGTCCAACTCTGATCTCCCCTTGGGTGCTGTTCAAGCTCCTGGACATGAACAAGACAATTTAAACATCAGCCACAGAATAAGGCTACTTGGGACAAATGTTCACGTGGTTGCTTTTATTACGTATTTATTGTTTTTACAAACCCCTAGGTAACGTGAAAATCATAACAGAAAGGCTAAACTGTCAAAACACTGGAGCACCTTTACGTTTTCCACATTGTACAACACCGTCCTCAACTGTCAGTCAGGAGGCGTTAAATCGCATTTCAGTAGTAACGTTAGTTATAACGCGTTATTAAATGCTATTACACATTTCATATTATATTATACACATAGACTGTGTTCCGGATATAATCATTGTAGTTAAGTGTAATAATATTTCCTTCGGTCAGTATTTGTGGCCTAAATCATCCTCTGACACGGGGGACCCATTTAATCTACAGCGTTTATATTTCATGAAATGCTCTTGATAAACGAGCCATTAACTTCCAAACTGTATTTCATAACAACCGAAAAACTGCCTGTAAATACGGAGTACATGTCATGTTGCATGGTGGCCATATCCCGTCGCTTTCTAGTACACTTAGCAGAAGTATCCCGTAGATAATGTCACGTTAACCGCCAGACTGTTGACATAACCTACATAGCGACCAGGCAGATCCACTGAATAAATATAATTTTGAGTTAATTTTAATGGATGGTATATTCGTCAGTCACGCATATATGTACAGTGCATATCGTGCATATATATTTTATGACATTCGTAATACCGAATGGTAGGGAATTAATTGTTTTCGATGGTGTACAGGTTTGGTTTCGCTAACGAGAGGTGGCTAGCTTCACAGCTAACGATAGTAAGCTGATATTTGGCTAGCATCTTAGCAAATAACTTCGCCAAAATTGACATACTGAATATTGCATGCAGACATACAGACATCAATGTAACCATGATAACACAGCTACGTGATTGCAAATTCGCAAATATAAAGCAACTTATAAGTTCGCCAAGTTACCTCCGCGGACTGAATAGGTCGTCCATGTCGAAGGATGTTTAGATGTGGCTTGTTGACACTATGCAGCGGGGTAGTCGATACAAACTATGCGAATCCCCTATTACATAGCTATTCAAAATGGAGGCGGTGGAGGGAGGCGATCTTCTCCTCGCAGCGCCTCTGCCTCCACGGTGCGATGACCTCAGCCACCGCGAGCCGCCTTTAAACTTCTCGGTAGGCATAACTCAGCACGTGCCCAGAATTATCGTTCACAGCGCCCTTAAACATAAATATATTTAAAACATACATGTTTATGAAATCACACCCACCGTGGACAGTTGCGTTTTTTCAAACATTTCATATTAAGTCGAATTGAGTAGTGGGCCTATCACACTTGACAGTGGCGTCCCAAGGGCATTCTGTTTTTGTTATTAACTTAACGTACATATTACCTATTTATTACCTACTCTACCCTTTAAGTACGCCCGCATCTATTGATGGGCTCAATGCATATACTTTCATGCAATTCACCGAGCGTAGATATTATTTTTAGAACAGCGTTGTGATATTATGTTAAAACTGTTATAAAGTTGATAGATTGCAATAACCACAGTTTGCTGTATCGATTAAGTGTTTACTAAATTCGCTATAATCTTAATGATGTATTTGAAATAGTCGTTCATTTTAAATTGCATGGTACTTGAATGAATTGTTGAATTAACCTCGTAATCTATATAATCTATATATGTAGTTTAAAACCAGTCGTTGTGGGGAATTTGGTGGCAGGAACCATTAATTGTGTAATTTATTGCAATTCATAGTTTTATTTGTAGGCCTATCTCATGTAATACGGTGGTCCTTAAATGCTAATCCCAACGACAAATAGCAAACCACAACAACAAAATCAAAAAACACAAAGGCATTTAGGAAATCACAACCACAAATAGGGAATCACAACCACAAAGCAGAAAACACAATGACAAATCAAAAAACACAACAGCATATAGGAAATCATAACAACAAATAGGGAATCACAACAGCAAAACAGAAACCACAGTGACAAATCAGAAACTACAACCACAAATCGTAAAACACTGTCACTGGCCGATCTGCGATCTACGTAGGCGTCGAGCATGATGTGTGTGTTGCAGTACTGGTGGCGAATGACTAATCCTACTATTGCGAAAGCATAACCCGCCATACTCTGCCTATTGGTTGCCTTTACGATGACGTTTCTCAGAAAGGGCTTTCTGCCTAACTCTACCCCTAAACATGACCAAGTAGTTGTGTTGCCTAAACCTTACCAAGTCATTTTGTTGCCTAAACCTTACTGTGGAGTGTGTGTGGATGGTATAAGCAGCCTCACCTGGCCCGAGTCAGACTGATTGGACTCTGGGGCTGGGTGGGGCTGCACACCTGTTGTATATTTAGCAAGCAATGTGTACAGGTTAAACCAGCCATCACCACACACACTCAGGGAGATCTCCGGCATGGCATTACGTTACACCTCCTGCTGTGTATCATAATACTTACCCTTGGCAATAAACCGGTTCCAACATCACCACCCTGCGTCCTTGTTTTGGAGTAACCCCTTAAAAGCCACCTAGGTGGAGTGTGGCAGCCACCTAGGTGGCGTGTAGCATGGACATTGCCACACTTACCAAGTAGTTAGTTACATAAATGTAACCACACTTCTAATCAGGGGTTAAGAAGGGCTGGTCATGCCTTCACCATAGCAGGATTCATAGTTGTGCTTCCAAGTGCAGCACATCAGACATCTCATAGGTAGTGGAACATTGATTTGGATGAGTGGCTTGACAGAGGCCCCAGCAGACCCTCATCCTAACACTGTAATGGTTAACTTACAGTGTTGGCAACACGTTATGCTTTCATGACCCTTGGAGATAAAAAAATCATACACTTTTCCTGGTTCAAACCAGACGCCTCAACCAAATTGATCACAGGTTAGTTGCAGATGCAATGCTTAGTCAAATATCAAACGGTGAAATATCCCCTGCACCACTTATCTATAACTGCTGTATTGATTTATCAGTAACACCTCTAGCAAATTTTAAAAAAAAAATAAACTCTCTTCCTTCATATCCAACTTGAAATAAGTTCTGAAAGAAAAACTTGAGGGGCATTTATCTGGTCAAATTCGAAGTGTATTGAAGGAGAGAAAAACTCTCAAAGTAATTATTTTCACCTGGAAAAAAGACGACAGGATAGGAATTCTATTAAAACAAATCTGATTAATGGTATGGATTGCACAGACCCAACATTAATTGCAAAGTGTATTCTATCAAATATATTAAGCTCATCTTTTTCTGTAGCAGACTTTTTCTATTAAAGATTTTGTTCCTCAAATTGACAGTGGCTTCAGGGAAGAATGTGATGAGGATTTAAGAATGGATGAACTAGACAAAGCAGTCATGCGCTTAAAATTTGATAAATCTCCCGACCCTGATGGTCTGACAGCTAGCTTTTACAGACATGGGCTCACTGAGAATTCTTCTTACCAAGTCGTTAGAGAAGCTATAACTAATTGATCACTACCCAGGGCCGTTTCTTGCTATAGGCAGACGAAGCGGTTGCTTAGGCCACCAGGGGCCCCTAGCTGCCATTTCTGCCCTTTAAAAAATAAATATATTATCATTATTTTTACTAAATTAAAATAACCAGTCTCTCTTGGTAGCAACGTGTGTTGAGTGAAAGCACCTATATGCTCCAATTTTTCTTTAATAAATATATGAACTTTATACATCTATAAACTTTATTATTCAGATGCTGCAATGGATATGGGCGCGGTGTCTTGTGAGCAAACCAATAAAAACATTACAAATTAACCGCAGCATACATATTGTTGGTTTGTTATGTGTTATCATTTGTAGTTTTAAATTGATGCTGGCAGTGGCAGCCGGCCAATAGAGAGAGGGCTCTGCCCTGCCTGGTGGAAAGTGTTATTGGAGTTACCTTTTTAAAATATATATATTTTTAAATAAACAATTATTATTATAAGTATGTATGTGTTGAAATACACAATAACGTGTAATATATAAAATATAAATAATTATGTTTTGGGGTAAAATGAACGATCCTGTTCATCCCCTCCCTCTCAATATCTCTTCTGGGGCGACAATCATTTCCCAGTCAGTGCAGCTTGGCAGCCAATTGCTGACAGATTTGCACATAGCAACATAAGTTAAGCCAATCAGCGTCCTCAAATTTTATGCCTTAGAGCGATTAATTTATCGCCCCAAGCAGAGTCAGCGCCACACACAGTGTTTCCCATTGATGATCAGTTTCTGTAGGTTTCAATTGCTGCTGTCAACATGAGATGTTTGATTTGAATTTGGAGAGAAAAAAATTGTTTTTTACGGATCTAGCCTCTTTTCCTCTTAAAGTGCACCAGATTAATGCATTTAAATGTTAAATACATGCCCCCCCCCTCATAGTTTCCCAAAATAGGGGCCCCTAAAGCACATTTTGCATAGGGCCCCCAAAAAGGCCCTGTCACTAACAATAAGCATGAAACAAGGCATGATTACAATCATACCAAATCCAGGTAAAGCGATCCAGTAGCCAGAATGAAACTTAGCTAGTTGTGTGTTTCTGCAAACCAGGGATACGTTGAATCTCAACATTTTATCAATACGTGTATATCAATGTTGAGGGTTTTAACTGCTCGTGGTACTTTTGATACTCTTTTGCTGTTTTGGGGAATGTAATCAGGGTAGGATATATTCTGTTTAAGAAATAACCTAAATTCCATATTCGATTACAGAACATGTGTGGAACAATTAGCTACATTTGGTTCGGAATTCCCCCCGCCCCCCAGTAATCGTATATTTCCATATGCGCTTTTTACGACCTATGGCCATCATTTCATTTTCTGTAACATGCACGGATATATCCTGTATGTTATACATGGACATGTTATATGAACACAATATTCTGAACAACCCCTGAAATTATTGATTCTAGGTCCCGTTATAGGAATGGGACGATGTGATGAGGAACATTAATGGTTACAATGTAAGCACAGTTCAAGTTGCTTATGAGTTGATGGGTTCTATGTAAAGTGTTATTTACAAAAACCTAGATGAGGATTTATCACCTTACTCCAAACAGGCTTTTACTCCAAACCATAGCGCACTCGTTGCCATAATGATGACATATGCCATAATGTTTGCATTATAAACGGATTTATAAAATAAATCCTAAATTTAAACGCTTTCTAGGATGTTTGGGGCAAAGCCGCACTCGTGACCAACATGTGGTGGCGACCTTACCGTACTGACGTTCTTGAGGTTGTGGTAGACCTCAGCTTCCATGGGCATGGCCTCCTTGAAGAGAAGGGATCATGAATTTATGCATGGTAAGTTTGCTAGTGGCATGGGATCCACCATTGACCGCATTAAATGCCTTGGAAGGAAGGGATCAACAAGATTGTATGTACATAAGCCTTAAGTTGTTTAAGATTGTATTGTTGTATGTTTTACAACAAGGCACAGGCAAGATGACCTCTGTGTTCCCTGCAAAATGGTGATACAGGGTTACCCCTTTCTCTGCTGATCACTTGCTTGTGCTGTACATGCCTTGGGGAATTCCATCCCACAGTTTCTTATATTCCCCCAAACAATGGCCCTCTTGGCTGTATTGGTACAGCAAATTGGTACAGGTCTGGGTGGATGCAAGAGGAAGACTTTTTAGGCTTTCTTAAGCACTTCCAGAATCACACAAAGTCCTCACTGGGTTCAAAAGTGCTGCTAGTTCTGGACAATCATTCCTCCCACCTTTCTGTGGAGGGGATTGATTTTTGCAGGCATTGTAACGACAGGTGGAACCGCAGAAAAAAGGACTCAATAGCATGAGCAAAAATAATAAGAAGTCTGGATAATAAGTAGGGTCTTTACTAGAAGATACAAGGGTCGGTACACGGGTAATCAGTTGGTGATCAGGCAAACAATCCGGCAGGGAAAAGACAAAGGCGTAGTCTGGGAAAATCGAGCGGGAATCAAAACCCGGAACCGTAATAATCTCTCAGGAAATGCTGGGACGCTTGAAACAAAGAACAAAGACGAACTGGCACAGAGGAAAGGAAACATGCTGACTAAATACAGTAGGAGGGGAATGTTAATGAGGGACAGGTGAAAATCAAGGTGAGGGAGGACAATCACAGATGTGAGAAACACACGAGCAGGGAGTGAACGTCCCAGGCTGGTCCAGATGGAGGCGGTGGAAGTCCCGGATGAGATCTGGCTAAACAATTTTAGTTGTAGAGATCCAAGACCTCTCCTCAGGACCGTACCCCTCCCAGTTCACCAGGTACTGGCGTTCACGACCCCAATGACAAACGGCCAGCAGTCGCTTGACCTTGTAAACTGGTCCTCCGTCAACAAACGGGGGGTGGAGGAGGCCTGGAGGCGGGAACTAAAAGGCTCTCCATCACAGGTTTAACCCGGGCCACATGGAAGTCACACAGCCACTGGATTGATGACCTTAGAGATAGGGAAGGGACCAACAAACCGGGGAGCCAACTTGCGGTATTCCACCTATAGGCGGAGGTCCCGAGTGGACAACCAGACCTCCTGGCCGGGCCGGTAGTTGGGGGCGATGGTTCGCCGGCGGTCAGCCATCTTCTTGTCCGGGCCGAGCTTCTGAGGAGCACCTGTGGGGCCGGCTCCAGGTGCGGCGACACAGACGAATGAGTGCCTGGGCGGAGGGGACGCTGACCTCCGTCTCCAGGTCAGCGCATAGCTGTGGCTGGTAACCGTAAACACACTGAAAGGGGGGGAGAGCAGATGCAGGGCCAGACAAGATGTTATGTGCCTACTCTACCTAAATGAGATGTTTGCTCCAGTTGGCCGGGTTCTGGGAAACAAGACAGTGAAGACCGGTCTCCAGCTCCTGGTTAAGCCGCTCTGTCTGGCCGTTGGACTGGGGGTGATACCCAGAGGAGAGACTGACTGACCGTGGTGCAGAGAAGTGAACAAACGAACATGTGATAACATTGCCCCTGTCTCCTTGGCGGAGGGCAGCTTAGGCATTGGAATGAAGTTAACCATTTTAGAAAATCTGTCCACTTCTGTTAGTGTGTTAGGGTGTTACCTTCCGAGGGGGGTAACCCGAAATCCAACGAGATGTCGCAGGAGACCAGGAGGTGGGCGATGAGAGACCTTGTTCCGAGCACACACAGGACAGGTGGCAATATATTCTCCAACCTCCCTCTCCATGGACGGCCACCAGAAGCGTTGCTTAACCACGAACAGAGTCCGCCGTACTCCAATGGATGACCTGAGAGCGATGAGAAGCAGGAACAAACAACCGGTTCGGGGGACAGCCGGCTGGTACTAACCCCACCACACAGGAAGGGGGCAGGATATTAGTGGGAGACCTTGGAGCATATTATATAGTGGGTAATGAGACAATGAGACGATCTATAGTTGTGGGTGCCAAGGTGTGAGCCAGCAACAAAGACGAAGATGGCCAAGAACCTCTGGAAAGAGCCAAGTGCGAAAAGTGCTCTTAATATCATAACAATAGGTCGTAAACAAGCACATATGGATATATCTCCCCTTCTGCAAGGAACAAGCTTATACATTCAACATGCGGAACATACTTCTCATTATGCAACTGCACATAATCAATCCCCTCTCCAAAGCCTATAAACTGGTGGGTATATGACATCCTATGGCCATATGGACATCTCATAAGAAACAACATAGTGCAAACAAACAAATAACATTCTTTACTCATTCTTTACTTTTTTTTACTCATGTTCATGTAATCTTTTCTCATTCGCTCTATTCACTGCACATAGTCTTTAAGCCATGCAGGTGGCTTAACCTGCCATCTTGGCATGTCTTGCTGTTGAGGCACTTTGTTGTCTTCCTCCTGAACTGTGGTACTTGGAGGCACCACTTCCTCAGAGGTGCTGGGCCCCTGAGAGGTCGGGGCCTCTGCGCAGTTGCAGGTGGCTCAGAAAGATCTTGAAGGTGGGCTCTGTTCCTCCGCAGTTCCTCTGCTGCTTCTGTCTGTACGATACAGGACCATGGCCTGTCGGCTCTTCCGAGCACAGTAGCTGGTCGATTTGTATTGGAGATCCACACTGCTTGTCCTGGACTCAGTCCCTGCCTATCCGTGGCTCTGTGTCTCCTCTTAAAGTGGACCCGGTAGGCCAAGAATGCTCTGTAGGGGTCCTCATTCTTGGTCACCCCTTCGAGTTCATCTAGAAGCTGGGACATACGTCTCTGGAAATGCTCCGGTCTAGAATTAATTCCGAAAGGCAAAACGTTAAAACCGCCCCAGTGGTGTGATGAAAGTAGTGAGTTCTCTGCATCCTGATGCGAGTGGTATCTGCCAGAATCCTGAACGTGCATCCAACTTTGTGAAAATTGTGGCTCCATTCAGTTGGGAGAGTGACTGCTCTACAGATGGAAGTGTATGTCGTTCTCTGTGCACTGCCTCAATCAGCTTGGTGAGATCAACACAAATCCTTATCTTTCCATTTGGTTTGATGACGGGCACCATACCTGCACACCTCTGTAGGCTACTCTATCCGTGAAATTTCCCCTATTGCTTCCATGCGCTCTAACTCTTCCTTTACTCTGTCCATCAATGGCATTGGTACCCTGCATGCTGTTCTGGGCGCATAAGGCACAGCATCTTTTCTGATGTGAATTGTGTAGTCACCTTCTAGCCTCCCTAGTCCTGAGAATACTTTGGGGAATTTTTCTATGAACGTCATCTTTGACTTCTCCCCAGCATCTATACACTCCACAAGTTGCAATGCTTCAATAGCTGGCAGGCCCAGTAGTGGTCTGATAAGCGAGTCTACCACAAACACAGGTTGGGTGACTGAGCCATGTTTACTGTCCAGTTGACAATTGATCTGTCCTGCCACTGTTAGTTATGTGTTACTAGGGCCATAAAGTTTTCTCTTTGTTGAAGTCGAGGGCCCATCTCTACTGTATTTACACATATTTGTAGGGATAGCTGTGACTGCAGCACTGGTTTCTATAAGGAGATCATGTCCCCATTTAGGGCAATATCTGTGCGCCATTCAGAATTGAGGGGATAAAGGGTGTCTTGCTCTAAATCCTCTTCTCCCAAAAATCCATGTACTGGCCTCCTGACACGACAAACTGCTGCATAATGTCCTTTTTTATTGCAATTCCTGCACGCTGCATCTTTAGCTGGGAGTTCTCTCCAGTTGTGAGAGTTTGCTCTCCCACATTTGTAGCACGTTTTCACAGTCGTCGCAGCCTCTTTCAATTTATTCACTAAAAAGGCTCCTTCCGACATGAACATTTACAGTATAGCCTACCCCCATTCTACCCCCTTAAAAATGTTTCCTTATGGTGACTGGGTTGATCATCAACAACCGCTGACATGTATATACAGTTAGACTAGATGCATGTATAAGGTTATGGCTGTATTCTGATCAAATAAAGGGAAGTGGGAGAGGGTTATGGCCACATTGCTCTTTCCAGAGATTCTCGGCCATCTTCGTCTTTGTTGCTGGCCCACAACATGGCGCCCAGAACTGTAGATCATCTCATTCGTCATACACACTCGTCTCATTACACACTATATAATATAATTATATGATAATATATATAATAGATAATTATATAGTTATAATATTATAAGTAGACCATGCATTTTATCACCCTTTATTTTCTTGTCATTATAACGTCATTCTTTTTCGTTATATCGATATAAATTATCATTATATTGAGATCTTTCTTTGACCATTGACCATCCACTTCTGAAATTGTATGAAATTCCTACTTATTCTCGCTCACCCCACCTTGAATTGAATACACCATTCAATAGATAAATATCATTTATCATTTTAAAAAGAGTTTCCTTAGTTTTCGGTGAGATTGGGAGATTGAGGTATCTGGTTCTAATTCTGATTATAATCTCTTTCCGATAATGTTTTAATAGATATTTCATACGTTTTTTGTGCATTTCTTTTCCTTAAAATTAAGTTTTTCTATATGAGTATTGTACACTTCACATTGAATTTATCAAATAAATGTATTGTACCCGAGAAGATTCCCTCTTGAATCCATAACATGTAAAATAGACCAAATACCTCACTTCTTTTAAACATGATATATCTGTTATTCCAGATCGTTGAGCTGTTTGGTGTGAAATTATGTTTATGTACTTTTTATACATGTCAATGGCTGTGTTTCATCCAACATGCCCTCGTGGACTTCCCCTCGGCACTTGCCCTCGGAGGAATCCTCGCCGCCTTTATAGTTGTCGTTCTATTTATGTGAAAACCGTAATTAACTTGGTGAGGTCGACCCTGTAGGGCTGGGGGAGCGAGTGGTCACTCCAGAAGTGTATATCACCCACAATGCATTGCACTTATGCATTTGGTGCAAGACAATACACCCACGGTTATGTACATAACACTCAGGTTGCTTACCACCATTAAGGGGAAGATGATTTGCAAGATATCATAAACCTGTAGTAATAGTTATGATAGGGATGATACAGATCACAAAGAGACATTTCTAAATCAGAAACTGATGCAGCTCATTACTAAGTGCCGACATATTTTAATTATCCATACGAGACGCCTTCTCGTTGAAAGGAGTCTGCAGGTATTTCTGATGATTCGTAAAAAAGCAGCGACCTGCGGTCGATCCATGATGGTTTGGGCTGAAGGTGTACAAGGGCAGGTGTGTTCCATTTAAATCCCATTCCTCCCCCACCCACTTCCCCTCTGCTCTCCGTATGGCCTCTGTGTGATGTATGCTATGATGTGATACCAAGGGCTGAGGGGAAGTGATGATGGGAAGTAGAACTGCTAATCAGACGCAACCAAAGGTTTTATGCAGACGCCTCACGAAAGACAGTAGAAAAATCCCAGATAGAGACTTCCATCGGCCTTATAAAGCGAACGGTGGTGGTTTGAAGCCATTCCATCCAGGGGGCCAGGCTGGGGCCAGTCGTTCTGTTCGAGGGGCCATAAGAACATGTTAAGTACCATTCAACCTCAGTGGTTCTTTGGCCGGTGCTTTTTTAAACTAGGGTTACTTTTGTCATAAAGGAGTGGTATGGCAATGTTTATCCATCTGTTCTTACAGGTTAGAATTCAGAATAATTGACCACCATAGGGTACACCCTGAAGCAAAGAACATTGCAATTATTGACTTGACTTTGTGAAATAAAGACGCTATCAGACATGCATCTACAACTTGATTGTGAACCCTGAATTGGGCATATTTATATTTCATCCATTAGTTTTTTTTAATGCCATATTGCTTGTAACTATTACGAAATAAGGTTAGATATTTTGTAATTGCATAAAACATTGATGAGGCATTATAAGTCTATCATCAAGTCTATTCATCTCAGCACCTAATTATTAATTATTGTTATTTTCTGAAATCATTTTTAGCCCTCTAACGATTTTGTGAACATGTCTGTTAGAGAAAAGGGCATATCATTACAGGTTCTTTATAAAGTCATGATGATACACACTCCTGTACAGCAGGTGGCAGCATGCACCTTTAACTGGCCACTAAAACCAAAGGGGAAGAAGAAGTAGAAGTAGTTTATGAAGAAGGGACTTTCTTTGTTTTTTCATTTATTCAGTATTTTGAATAATATCATTACCTTGTAAAACAAGTAATGCATTTGTGTCTCAACATTAAAGTTAGATTTCTCAGATTGGTTGGTGTCTTTCTAGTGACATAATTGAATAGTTGATGTATGGTCAGCAGAGTAGCTGAACAATTTGACAACTTGTTATTACAGTAGAACACACACAGTTGTGTGCATATTGGCAAATCAGTTTGAGCTTATAAAGTTGCATACACACGTTTGTATTTACGTCTTTTTTTAAGTCTCCGCACAGCATCTTAACAATTTAAATATGTCTTGAACTGGATCACTGCCACTCTAAGATTGAAGCGACAGACTATAAACCTATTCATCACTTTTGGGATTTGGGTACATGGGTGATGCCCTGTGTTGAGTCTGCAAATTAAAATGGGGGTTTGTTTGAAGTAAAAAACTTTAATGTAATTATTTCTCTCCATGGCACCTTGGGCCATTTGCCACTCGGATCTTTGATGAGTTCTCCCTCCATTTAAAAAAACATATGTAATGATTTCCATGATCTTGCCATCATGCCATATAGGCCATACTTGTAAAGCATTCAGAAAATGTGACTCATACACATTCTTATGCAGCCACTGAACTTTTTCAAAGTTGTTTTTGGTTGCAGATTGTCGTCTATACCAGTTTGCTTCCTGCCCGGCTGCACAGATTGGAGAGATGGTCTGATGTCTGTATCGTATGAAGCTTCAGTGCCTGATATGTAGGACTGTCCCATTTGGTTCAGACACTCAAACAATGTTTTGTACATTTGTCCTCATATCTTCTTTGCTGTAACTTGATATTTTATTTCTGTTCTGGTCATTACGACTGGTCTAGCACATTTTCCCATGGTCATTAAGTCGCAACCCACTTTTATACAAACCAAGCAAATTTATTTCTCAAAAATGGGCTTGTAAACACACATAGACAATGTCATCATGACCTTTTTTAAACATAAATAAACAAATATTTTCATCACTGCATTCAAAGCACATTGCTCTAGCAGTAAAACAAATAGAAGAAGTAGAAGTTATTTTGGGGTTTTTTTGGACCACACACTCAGCGACCTATTCAGAACAAGTCTGCGACCCACTTTTGGGTTGCGACCCACCAGTTGAGAAACACTGCACTAGACGACCCAACCAATTAGGTTGCCTCTGAAGGGAACATTGTGTATCTTTGGCAAAGTCGAAGGGATCAAATACTTTTACAAACAGCATATTCAACTTTTCCTTTTTTTTATTTAGTTGTGTAGACGCATGTTACTTACTAGAAATCCATTAGTTCATTATTCAAGTATTATTGCTGTACATTTAAATATCATATATAGAAAAATATTAATGTATTCATTGGTATCCAGTGAAATTAGTACTTTAGCTGGAGGGTTGAACACTTTTGCAAAGCACTGCAAGCACCCGAAAGGTCTGATCGTAGAATCGACCCTG
>OOFG01101937.1:0-14043 GCA_900323295.1 Molva molva | reverse complement strand
AGAATTATTAGCAGGTACGCAATCTCGTCTTAAAAACAAGTCATTAACCAGTTTCCATATCTATTCGATTGAATGGGTTAGCATCATGACTTGCTTTTTTTTGTGGTAAATCGTTTGATTCATTGAGCATTCTTCTAAAAGCAAGCTCAATACGCATTTAATACACCATGTCACACCCAGGAGAACACACACACTCACACACAAACAAACACACACACACACACACACACACAGGTAAATATTGACTTTCTCTGTTGAATAGAGGACTGTTGTTGTGATAATGCACTAACGTCTGGCACCAACCACTCCTGGGATGACAGGAGTGGTTGGTGAGACATTGTTCGTTTGCATATATTACCCACATTGTAGTGGTACAAAGCTGGTTGAAATCGGCAGAGTCGTTTTTTAAAAATAATTATACTTGATTATATAAAAATAAATAAAGATAAATTGATTATAATTATTGTAATTATAATTTAAACCACCATCATCTGTAACGATGATGATGGTGGTTTAGATTAAGACGAATACTTAAAAAAAACACCTACATCATTTTTCTCAGTTTATTTAATTTCCCCTCATCTCCGATGATAAATGTACCTACCAGTATATCCGCCTCAAACTTTCTTCCACTCGGCTATGTTACAGTCCGGTTAACAGAGGAGTGTGTACGAATGTGGTAAAATGTCCAAAACCAAAAAACAAAGTGTTGAAACGTTTACCGTATTAATATTAAAAAAAACACAGATATGACTGTAAATTTACATTCTAAAATGTAACCTGTCTCTTTCTCTCTGTGTGTCTCTTAGAGGAGTGCGATGGACTCGAGGTGTGTCGGGCCAACGCAGTTCAGAATTCACTGGGCGAACCCTGTCCTGTCCTCGGAAGTTACCTGTCTGTCCAATACCACTGTGAAGACGGTCAGTCAGCACCTATAGGCCTACCACCCACTCAATGCATTTTATAATGTTTACCCACGACAAACCCTTTCATTATTCCGTGATAGACAGAGATTGGTGCGGTAATTACTTTGTAAACATTGTATGCTACTTAAATGCTACTTTCACAACATAAAACTTTAGCAATAGTTTTTTTGGCAATAGAAGGGTTGTGCTGGCCTGCCATCAGAACGCTGGGATGATTCTGTCATGCGGTTATTCTTTCTCGCAGCACTGAAACTATCAGTAAACAAGCTTGGCATGGTCTCGGAAAATGTCAACATGAGGGTGTTTTGGAAGTGGCGATTATTCCCAGATCATCGCACCTGCCAGCTGACGACCGGTGACGGGCATTTCACACAATTGCAGACAAGAGAGAGGTGAGCTATCAGATAAGGTAAGGTCAGGTGAGGTAAAGAAAGATAAGGTTACGGTTGAGGTCGGATAATGGTAAGGCAAGGCAAGGTCAGACTAGAGGAGATAAGAAAACAAGATAAAAAATAGATAAAATATACAATGAGAAAAGATATTAATGGAAGATAAGACACAATTTGCACGTCGCAACAGAAAGTACAGGACAGGTATAATAACTAAAAAGAGACAAAATGTACGAAACAATCTGAATATGCAAAAACGAATCCACATACATATTAAAAATAAATTGTACCGAGGTCTATATACATAAAGTCTGATTTAAATAATGTTAATTTGTGCCATCAGGCTCCATCAGCCTGATTGTCTTCAATCAATGTAGGCTACTGCATCATGTGCAGGATCAACATTAAAACAATAGAACATGAGGTACACAACTGAAGCCGTTTCTTTTGTTAAAGAACAAAATCACAAACAAACGGTGGACAACCGGTGTTTGTTTACCCATCAGGGAAGGTGATCAAGTGAGGGAAGAGATGCAGTTAGCTGACACACACATACTAACACAAACACACACACACACACAAACACACACACACACCCTGCCAATCTGCACAATCCCACGTCCTGTAGTGTGATGTGACAAACTCAAAATCACTTACAAGTGATTCAGTCACTGTCGGCACTTTCGTGCCATATAGATAACGTCTCGTGCTATATAGATAACCCCCTATGTGTATCACCAGTGGCTGAGTCTTCCCATTTGCAAACGTATCTGCTACTGACGTGTTTCCTGACTCCTGTTTGCTCCTCTAGTGAAGAGTGCTATTCTGTTGTATGTTTGTCTCTTAGTTCTTTACTTCGTTTTTTGTTTATTATTCAGTTTGAGTAGTTCATGAACCCCGTTGGTTCTAGCTTTCATTGTTTTGCCTGTTTCCAGCTGGGTAATAAAACCCTAAAAATACTTTGATCTCTGTCTCCTTCTCTATGCCTGGGTCATAGTAGGCCTACACCATCTTCTCCAAACAGTAACACATTTACTGTTTGATTAAGAAATATATATATACTGCATATTGTCCTCCCTTTTAAACAATTATATTTAGTGGTTGTTTTTTCCCGTTTCTAATTTACATTGACTTGTTCGCACTTTGAAAACTCAAGCATTTCATTGCCATTGGTGACTTGACAATGAACCTCTAACCTTAGAAAGTTAGACACAGCTGTCGTGGATGGATGGAGTGACTCTTACTAACCTGTTTGGGGATCTTTCGCTACAGGTCGGAGAGCAATTTTGTGCACCGATACGTCCACCCGGGGGTTTATACGGTGCGGGTGGAATGTTCCGCCGGCGACGGTGGGGGTGAGGCGGATTACGTCAGCGTTCAGACGGAGGTTGTGATTGGAGGACACATGGTGGTGCTCCAAGACCTCACCTGTCACTCAGGTGACTCGTTATCGGCTGAAGGCGACTGCACTGCCCTGCTGGGGAGATCCATGGAGGTCCGGATGAACAAGGCCTCAGGCAAGAGAGCAGTAGAGCAGTAGAGCAAACACGGGTGGTGTCCTTATCCATTCACCCATTCACTGTATTATCTTTTATTTATCGGTTCATTTTCCTTTATTCATTTTTTGCTTGTCAAATTTGAAAAACCTAATCTGTACTTTTTTAAGTACAGATTAAAGAGCAGGTGGGGTTAAGGGCAGCTAGCATACGGATACAGGACAGACTGCGGAAATGAGGGATCTAACCCGCAACCTTTTGTCTGGGTTCACTATAGCGACTCCAATACATTGGTTGTCTGTCTAATCTTATTGCAGTACTTATTCATCGTTCATACATATGTGTTTGTGTAGGGACCCCTCGTATCACCTACACCCTCCTCTGGAGTGGGGGGGTTGTGCTGGCCAGCTCCGCGGCTGCCAGCGGGGACGCCCGCCCCAGCCTCACGGTGAGCTCAGCCACCCTGGAGCTTCTGGGGCTGGGCTGCCATCTCCTCAGCCTGCACGCCTCAGGCAGCAGCCCCAGCCTCGCTCAGACACGGGACCTGCAGGTAACGTACTAATCTATGGTTATACTGCACTAATATAACAATGCTACTACTCACGCTATCACCCTGTTAGTTATCACTTCGTCCAAGGTTGTGGTAAAGTAGCTCTTTTTATTTAGCATTTTTTTACTGTTTAGTCATTAACCAGATGCTTATATTCAAAGCTTCTTACAGTGAATTCAGGTACTGGATGTTAATGAGCTGGTTCGGCCTGGGGTTAGGGGTCTCTTTGCTCAATGCCTGCAGCCTATAATGATCATATTAGATAATAAACTTTAGAATTAAGGAATAGGCCATTAAGGAACAGGTAGGGCTTTGACAGTCAACACAGTCATTGTTATTAAGGAGGAGCGTGAGATATCCACGCCCCCCTCACCCACCCACACCAGATGGATATTATTCAAAATATTATTCAAATGTATGTTCAGCTGTGCTCCTGCCATTGTATGATATAATCACCAGAATCATTGCATTCATATAGCTCCATTCAAAACAACCAAAGCACTTTGCAACGTGTGCG
Organism: Molva molva; assembly: GCA_900323295.1. Classification (NCBI taxonomy): domain Eukaryota; kingdom Metazoa; phylum Chordata; class Actinopteri; order Gadiformes; family Lotidae; genus Molva; species Molva molva. Next base: position 10,165 of record OOFG01101937.1, on the reverse strand, counting down.
TGTGTGTGATTGTGTGTACGTTTGTGTGTGGTGTGTGTGTGTGGTGTGTGATTGTGTGTGTGTGTGTGTGTGTGTGTGTGTGGAAACCTCATCCATTACCATGCATCTCAAGCGAACGCCAGCTGACAACACAGCCAGACCTGAGAATCATCAGCCAAAATTTCCATGTTCTGCAGAGTGAGAGAGAGAGGGTTTGATGGGCCAATTAACGCCTGATCTAATTACACCTTGGGGTTTACTGTTTGTTGCGTCTTATACATAAGCTTTTTCTATGTTGCCTTGAAGCTATCTCCATGGCAACAGGGTCGGAAAAGTATCACATTTTCCTTTCTCCAGGATTAATTTGGAGGAGAAACACGCTTTAAGCCCCAAGATCACGTCTGTGTCGGGACAGACACAAAATAATGTTTTGACATATTTGCAGAAATTGCTTTGGGCTTAAGAAAGTCAGTTTTCTTATTTTATTTTTGTGATCTTTGGGTGAGTGGTTCAGGTGTGCGTGTTGGAAAGCATAGCAGGTCTATCTGCATCGGTGGTGTCAGAAGATGGCAGCTGCCCGCAGTCTTCAGATGTTTCCGTCAGGGTTTCACTCCAACAAGGAGGTCATGTGAGGCTTGTGTTTCTCCTCACTGGGCAAAACGGATCGTTCTCCCAAAGCAGGGAAATGCTCCAAAATACAGGCTTGTATACCATCAGAAACCCTTTTCAAGGTACGTCAACAAATGATCAAAAAGTAGTAGTTAACCTACATAATGAAACAACAACTTGTCATTATAATGATTCAATAGAAATATATATATATATATATGCACACAGTAAGCTACTCAAACTTAACAAACAAAAAACAACAACTATCATCGTTGGCGATTCATTTCATTGTTGACAACTAATTCATTAAAAGTTGAATCGTTGCAGCTCTAGATGCCTTAAAGGTTAGACTGCGGACATTATGGGTTCAAGCCCCAAACTTTTCATTTGGGAGTTAGACACCCTGGCTACGACTATCCTATCCCCCTATGACTAATTCAACCATGTTTTAATTCCTTTTCACCACTAATGACTTACAAGTGACATTTTTTCATTGCAGGACCTTTACATATCAGACTGAGAGCTTCTAACAGACTCTCCTCCGTGGAAATGCTTGTGATTTGTTGTGGCTGCGATGCCATTGGTTCACCGCTCGTAATGGGCAATCAGATGAACAACCTGTTAAAAACCAGCACTTCAAGCTTTTGGAAGGTCAATGCCTTTTTTCTCTGTTATTATTTATTATTATTATTTATACATGTATGGATATTGTATGCTGTGATGATATTATGGACAATCATAATTGTATTAATATTAAATATGTTTACATAATCATATTTAATAATGCAATTTTTATTTTTGGAAGGTAAATCCCTTTCTCACAAAAATAAGAAATGATTTGTCTTCGTCATGGTTATTGTGCATGTTAAACAAAGCATATCATATTAATAATTGTATTTATATATAATTTTTTAATATCATGGCTACCATAGTTTGCTGTTTAAAATTGGCCCTATGTCATACGATGACTTAATGGCCAGAGCATACAGTAATAATATTAAATGTTCACTTCCAGAAAGAGGCCCATGTTAGAGTGGTCCGATCGGAAGGTTTAAGGATCACCGCCACGCCCGGCAGCACGGTGACCAACCGCCAAAACAGTGTCATACTGAGCGTAACCGAGGGCTACCCTGAAGTCAGCACCGACAACCTAAGGCACGAGTGGAAATGCGGTGAGAACACGATTATGTGCGATTGTTTGGTGGGTTTTTGTATGGGTGTTCCTCTTCCCCCGGCGGTAATCTACATATCAGCTTTATTAGCATAACACTTAATCACAGTCACAGACTCAGAGGACTGCTCAGGTCACATTATAAAACCTCTAACCCTAAGCCCTTTATTAAAAAGATTATCAGTGGGAGTCAAAATCGATGTATTTCTACTCATGTTATGTAAATAGCAATATTATTTGTCATATTTTTGTTTATTCATATTTTAAAATGTGATCTCTTCTTGAGGCTTATTACTGTCCTGTTCCTCTGCTGCCTCCAAATTTCCCATCTGGGATGAATGACGTTCATATCTTATGTAATTTGACCTCCTGCCTGCTGTCTAAATGTAGTTGGTTGTGTTGAGTGGTGTTCTAGTGCCAGAACGACCTATGACCTTGGACCTCTTCCCACAGATGACTGTAGGTGCCAAGATTTGTGGCCCAACATGACTCACGAGGTGACTAAGGACTGCCTACCCAACCCGTTTGAATATTATGAATACAGCTTTTTTGTGTACGACAAAGCAGACAACACGAAGGCCTCTGAATCCATGTGTATCACTGTTTCACCTCCTAAATTCACTGACACAACAATAAGGTACGTTCCATAAACTCTATATACAGGTTAAAGTTTAAACATAAGCAGTTTTCCATTAGGTAGGTACACTGTGGTTCTCTTTGCCTATAGCTTGTGTTCATGGTTCTGCATTGATGATTCTGAGTGTAGTGTTGTACCAAATTTAACATCTGTGGATCTGTATAATGTGAAGGTGATGTGTCATTCAAATTACTAGATATGAGATCCTCCTCAACTAGTCTATTATAAATCAACACGTAACAGAAATGACGAAGTGGGCCATCTGTCGCCCTATCGATATATAGAGTACATACTGTATATATAGTAAAAAAAAAGAGGTGTGTGTAACCTTACGGCGAAGGCCCGCGGTGTACCTACGGTGGCTTTCCAACCATTCAATATTGGATGTAAGCCATAAGTAGCATGATAAGGATTGTTTTTACTGTTGTACAATTCACCGAAAACCTGAACTTTACCATGCATCACTACAAGTTGATCTCACTCGATGTGAGAGCCACAAAAGTTGTGGCTTTTGTTGGGTTTGAAGTTATGTTTCTAACCTTCTCTCTCAGTTGTGATCATGGTTGTGACCCTGTCAAAACGGACACTGATGTTAAGGTCAAGCTGCAGTGTGGGGAAAACTGTCCCACTGTGGTCTGGAACATCGAGGATCCCAACAGCAAAGACAGCTCGGCAAGTTTGATAAAAAAAATCGATAAAAAGATGTATGTCGGATCGTAAAACATATTGTATCGTCAAACGTATCTTACGTTTTACCTTCCGTTCGGAATGGATCACACGCTCCGAATGTAAAAAAACCCTGCAAATACCGTCAAATGCCCATAAAAGCGCCTGGTTGAAACTAATTACTCTTTTCAAAGGTTGGGTCAAAGAGTTGCTACCAGTCATCAGGCAAAAGGCCCCTGAAAGAGCCAAAGACGGGTGGGAAAGATTACACGGTGCACAAGAAAAGACTGGCAGAGGCCTTGGCTAGTGGTCGAAATCTCACTGTGGTCGCCTATGGTGAGTATGTGTGCTATATCTACGCTGATAGCCATAGATAGAGACAGATAGATGCAGAGTGCCCATTCGCCTTATTCAGCATCCTGCATGCTTATGGATAAATACACATATTCCAGTGTGAATGTATCCAACTCCATTTGCGTCTTTTATGATTCTTATTTTTACAAAAAAACATTATTTCTGTTTGTGAACAAACATATTATTCTTGTTGCAAGATCATATACACATACATATATCATATACATCTTATCACAAACGATTAGTGTTTAGTATATTTATTGTATGTACAATTTTTTATAGTACAAAGTTAACTATATGTACTGTTTTGTTTTTACAACATATCATCATACTTTTTTTTTTATGTTATTCAAAGCTTGTTAATTTATTGCAACTGTAAATTACATGCTACAATGATTTTTCTCTTACACTATAGGAACAAACTATGATGGATATGCAACATACACTTTAGATGTTGTCAGTGCTTCCACTACTAAATCTCGGAAAACCAGGGATTCTCAGAACCGTAAGAAAGGTCCAAAACCTTCTAAATCTCCAAAACCTTCCAAATCTCCAAAACCATCAAAATCTCCAAAACCTTCAAAATCTCCAAAACCTTCCAAATCTCCAAAACCTTCCAAATCTCCAAAACCTTCTAAATCTCCAAAACCTTCCAAATCTCCAAAACCTTCCAAATCTCCAAAACCTTCTAAATCTCCAAAACCTTCTAAATCTCCAAAACCTTCTAAATCTCCAAAACCTTCCAAATCTCCAAAACCTTCCAAATCTCCAAAACCTTCTAAATCTCCAAAACCTTCTAAATCTCCAAAACCTTCTAAATCTCCAAAACCTTCCAAATCTCCAAAACCTTCCAAATCTCCAAAACCTTCTAAATCTCCAAAACCTTCTAAATCTCCAAAACCTTCTAAATCTCCGAAACCTACCAAAACCAAACCTACGAAATCTCAGAATCCTACCAAACCTTCCAAACATAACAAACCCAAACCTAGCGGACCCACCTCTGTAGACCAGACCACACCCTGGTCCTCAACCTGTGACTATGGAAGGTTTTCGTGTGAAATCTCACCTTCAAAAGGAACTGTTCTTACGGGCTTCAAGATCAGCTGTGAAAGTCAAATTGCATGCCCGGACTGCAAATACCATTTTAAGACCTCAACGGGTAAGTCGTTTAAAATTACAGTGTTTGTGGATAACATATAAACAATTTTTATTAATAAGAATAATGACATGTATATTTCATTGGATGTATCCCTCCAAACAGTGTAACAATACCATAAGAGTGCATACATTCTTAGCCTAGGGTGGGCCCAGTGGGAATCAAACCCCTAACCATGATATTAAGCAAAGTTGTTTTAAGTACCAAGTTTAGCTACACCACAAGACCACATCATTTCTAAGATCTCTTGGTTGTGGAACCATACGCCAGTCAAGTCCTCATGAATTGCCCAAATGATGTTCTTATGGGGAGGAACTAAACGACATAGCTGAGATGATGAAGCTTATACCAAAGCATTGTTAGATTTGGGTCAGAGATGGTTCACTTTAGGTATTAGGCTAAAGATGGTTAAGTTCAGGTATTGGGTTAAGATGAGTATGTTTAGGTTTTAGATCAAAGATGGTTACGTTTAGGTATTGGGTTAGAGATGGTTAAGTTTAGTTATTGGGTTAGACATGGTTAAGTTCAGGTATTGGGTTAGAGATGGTTAAGTTTAGATATCAGGTTACAGATGGTTAACTTTGGGTATTAGGTTAGAGATGGTTAAGTTTAGGTTTTAAGTTAGAGATGGCTAAGTTTAGGTATTAAGTTAGAGATGTTTTAGTTTAGGTATTGGGTTAAAGAAAGTATTGGGTTACTTGGCTTGGGGGTGTGCGTTTAGTCTTCGGTTGTACCGTCTGTGATGTTGTCAGTAGTGTATTTTACCGTTGTCCATTCTCAGGTGACAATCTGTACTGTGGTGACAAGAGTGAAGTCAAATCTCTGTTCCTTCCGGCTGGACTGAGTGATTCAGAGCACAAGGTGACCATTGTCGCCACCATGGAAGGAAGCGACTGTAGCACCACCATAAAAGCAGAGGTCGGTCAAATCTTACATTTCCATATATTTGAAATCGTGATATTTTCCAATGCGTAAATGTCTTCTACAGATACATTATAGATACATTATAGAGGGCTATGTCCTCACCGCCTACGGAGCTTCACGTTCTATTCTCAGTGGGTAGCTCCCATCATTCATTGCTTCAACATTCAATACATCTCCCTCACCCAAGTTAGCTTATATTAGTTTCCCATCCCAGAACCAATTGTTGTCATGATATAAATCCGACCAGACTGAATCCATAGACGCAGAATACGCATGAATTGCCATGTGGGCTTTGAATACAAGTATCAAATTGAATGAAATAAAAGCATACACAACCTGTAGGCATCCTAGAGGGACACACCAGCTAGAGACTACCTCCTGCTTAATGATATGCATTTGAATTCACTGTAATTCGCTTTGGATAAAATGCTAGATTAAACATTTTTAGAGTAGCCATGCATTTTCACAGAAGCACTGATGGAGATACTGTGAACTGGTTAGTCATTTCATTGTATTATTGATGGTTTAGGGTTAGCGCTGCTCTGTGGCAACACACACTGCATTGGCAAACACAGAAATGTGAGAGTTGAAAGGCCTCAAACGCAGAACCTCCATCCCTAGTGGCAGTAGTGGGTCTTTAGCCGGGGACCTTCTGGCTGTGAGGCAGCAGGGCTAACCACTGCGCTACCTGGGATATGTATCTGTGAGCAGGTGAAAGAGCCCGACCCAGCCAGCAGTCCAAGTGTGGAGGACCTGCAGGCTGTCGTCGACGGGGCCATGGCTGACCTGGAGGGGCAGGGCCTGCTGGCAACCGAGACCCTGGCTCAGCTGTTCCAGTCCGTGGCCAAACAGCTCAAACAACAGACGGAAAAATCCCAGAAGGGCGCCAGGGGGAAGGTGATCACGTGATCACATGCACAAAGCCATGCGTGATATACTAAGTTGGTTCTAAATGATGAACCTGATGACCCAAATATACTTTACCACAGTGTTTCCCAACCTTGGGGTCAGGACCACTCTCGCCTAATATGCGAATGAGTTGCGGGACATGATTTGTAAGCTATAGATATTTGATGGTGCATAAAAGTTTGAAAGGTCTCATAAAGCTCCTGTTTATACAAACACACGATGCCTAATCATTCAGAGCGAGGAGCAAACGAGTACAAATAACTACGTTCACCGGGACATTACAGGCACATGTTGATTTGTTTAAAACAATGTGTGTGGTAGGTATTATTATTGTAGGTATTTCTGTGTAATGCTGTGCTTGTGTGACACCCTTGAAGCTACCTGTTCGGATATAATATAAGTGTTTGGTTCACAGTCAAGTTGTGGTTTTCCTCTGCAGCTTCGGGAGAAGATGTTGAAGACAACAAAGGAGATGAAGGAGATCTCCCTGTGTGCCACCACAAACAAGAATCAGGTGGTGGCTGGGGTTCTGGCAGCCATCACACCGCAGGAGGATGAGTTCAGCCCCGACATGCAGGTGCCTTTTTTTAATGTTAATCCACAGGAAGGATTCGTTTTCTGTTTGTACGCAAGATTATACTCAAGATTATACTAATTATACGTAAGATTTTAGTTACCATAATCGTAAAAAATTAAAAAACAAATATATATACAGTATATATATGTATATATATAATACTTTAGAAACCGTTGTCCCAGTCAGTAGCTGCTGATAAGTCGATAGGGGAAAAAATACCCCAAAAGATCATGAGAATGCAAGTAACATAGCTAGGACTGTCTCTCCCAAGCACACACAGTGCGAATTACAGGAAAAAGGTGATATACTATGTCTTCAAGACTCGCAGCAACCCCGTCGATATGGCCTTGTTAATATACCAACAAAAACCTCCTGAACAGCGGTATTTGAAGTAAGGAGGCGCTGGGTAGTCTAGTGGCTAAGGGTGTTTGACTCCCAGCCAAAAGGTACTGGTATTGATCCCCGATGTCCACAGGATCAGCAGCTCCCTCCTAGAGGAGATGCCGTTCCTGCTGCTGAATGACAATGTAAAAAATCAATGATTCACCATGAGTCGCTTTGGTTAAAGCCTCTGCCAAATTAGTAAATAGAATTGACGCTGCTTCTAGGATTTAATAAAGTAGACCGTTTTCTTTTTTCATCCCTGAGCGGTGTAATACACAGGCAATGAAATACAATTAGAATTGTATCAATGGCCTTGAGCTAAGCGATAAAACCAGACTGTGTGTACCTTCCTAATATAAATAAATAAGGGGTTCTCAGAACAAAAGTGTGTGGTTTAGTAGCATGTGTTTCAATGGGTTTCATCAGAGGCTAGAAACAAGAAGGCCATTAAGGAGGATTTTCCCTTCAAACTCAAACGCAGAGCTAAAGGACATATGGCTTCTCTTTTTGTTTTTCCCTATTCAAGAATATAATGGCATCAATGGTTCAGGGCCTCAGCTTGTCCATGCTCTCTGTTGACAAAAGCAGTGATGAGGAAACACTGGCATCAGCTGCCTACATTTTGGCCGTAGTCAGCAACATGTTTGACTCCGCCTCTGAGGCAAGTGCCCCCTTCTACTGATTGAATAGAAGTTGAACTTAATTTCTTCCTATGAAATACACATTGATCTTTACCATTCGACAGATGAGATACAGACACTTATCCAATCTACTAATATGACATATGACGAAGACATTGAACTCTGCTGTCTATAACAAGTACTTGATGTGCTATTCTTTGCAGAAGGAGGTCTTGGATACTCTTCTCAATATACTGGACATAATACAGAGTGGACTGTTGAAAGACAAAGAGGTTGATTCTGGGCCTGTTAATGTCCATGCAGGGAACATTGGCCTGTTTGTCAATAGGTAAGCCCAGGGCTCCACTCAAAATGCTGTGCGCAAGGCCATGGGCGTCAACATCAACTTGCAGTTACCCAACTACACAAAGAGCGCCACAAGTTTATTTATTATTTGTGCATTGAAAACAATCAAAGAACAAAATACAAAGAATAACTAAATAGCTAACTAACTATCTAATTATTTCTCTTAATTTCTCAGGATCCGTCCAGGAAAAGCACTTACAGACCCTATAGTTGCCCCAAACCCAAGCTCTCCTCGATTTACTTTTCCACCCGTTATCACTGACCTCCTCTCAGACTTGGGCGTGATAGACATTCGGGTAAGTCAACCGAACATGATTGATTTTAATCCCCTCCCTGCTCTATCGGGGCATCTTTTTCATGATAGGTTTGGGGAATCCATCTTGCCTGTCAATCACTGATGTGTCAAAGGCAATAGATCTCAATGGCGGATAAACGTAGGGAATGAGCAGAGAGGGATTATTTGGTTGTTTGAATTCAAAATCTTGCTCTTTTCCGCTCTTTTCTGCCCTCTCTCTTTACGACTCTTGAATCTTCCATACCGCAGCTTTAATGACATGTATCTGAACTCGCTGTAAATCGAGTTAATTTGGACAAAAGTGTCTACACATTCACTAAACAGTGAAAGTCTTCTCTATACGTTCTATGACAGTGTTACATGGAGGTTTCGTAGTTGGTTGCCTGATTTTGACTGTTCTGTTTTTGTTGTTCTCTCTCTCTCTCTCTCGCTCTCTCGCTCTCTCGCTCGCTCGCTCACCACAGATGAGATATTTGTCGGTAAACCCGTTTTCTTGGAACAAACAAGGGAACATCAGCGGTCTAGTCTCCGGCCTGTCTTTAAGCGAGACCGACGGCGGCACCATCCAGCTGGGCAACATGCCAGACTACCTGGAGGTAGTCAGTGCGTCTGGCGTGGACCACGATCCTCCCCAAACATCGATGGCATCGGTCACACTATTGTAGCAGCCGGACTCATACAATGTTAAACATGAGCCCAGGGTTAACTATTGACGTAATAACTCCAAAAGGCCTATTGTCTATACAGTCTGGCTTTAGCATTGTCTGCTGTTGGTCCACAGATTGTCATGCCGAGACCGGTTGGGTCGCAGCAGGGAAGCGCGTTCGTTTTGGACCTGGCCAATCAAAGCACCGTAGTGCTGTCTGTCCCCACAGCTGAGGAAACAGTGCTGATAAAGGTCTGCTCGTGATAATGGGTTTTGTTTGTGGTCTGTGGGCGTTTCTGTGTTCTCTGGTAATACTAGAAGACGAAGAAGAAGAATGATAATAGGGATGATGGTGGTGGGGATGATAATGATAATGATGATGAATATGAAGAAAATTATAACAATAATGTAGTAATGACCACAAACCGAATATCCGGTCTGGGATTAACAAAGTACATATTTATTTGGTATTGTCTTAAAAGTCGTAGCTTTGATATTCCACTGTGTCTTGTGATGTGTGGTAGTGCTGCGTAGTTTCCCCACAGTGAAATGATTGTTCATTCATAGTTTCCCCACAGTGAAGTGATGGTTCATTCATAGTTTCCCCACAGTGAAGTTATGGCTCATTCATAGTTTCCCCACAGTGAAGTGATGGCTCATTCATAGTTTCCCTAACGTAGATTGATGGTTCATTCATAGATTTTGCCCTCGGTGGATCCGCTGCCTTTCAATGTATACCTGGGCCACGGTGTCTTCCCCACCACATCAAACTACTCTCTCATGTCCAAGATGCCCTACGAGGGAACCACACAAGGTACACATCGCTGCTGACACGCCTATATTAACCTCTTCCTGTCATCTAGAAAGAAATT
>OOFG01101932.1:0-15169 GCA_900323295.1 Molva molva | reverse complement strand
AAAAATAAAGAAAATTGTTAGTGCGAAACAAGTCTTGTGAGAGAAGTTCAACCTAGAAAAGAAAGTTCGCTTTAATCTTATCTTGCCGTCACCAAGTGCTTCATGCTACAGATAGCAGAATAGTGACCCGCGGGTCTCAGAGTTCCCGCCCTGATTAACCCTTCCAGACCCGACTGGGAGCAAAGGTTAACCAGGCTAATCAACTTGAAGAGCATGATTGAATTAGTTTACTGCTGAATTAAAGAGAAACAAAACTGTCACTATATCAGAGTATTAGTATTAAGACAGGTGACATGGCTCTGAAAATGCAAGTTGCCCATACATACATTTGGCTATTCATTTGTGAAAGCAACAGGTTTTTATTTTGTAAATGGAATAATTAAGAACTTTATATGATCATTTATAATGACTACAGTAGAAACAACATACAATTACTCTTGGGTTTTTAAAGGAATCGAGACATAATAACATAATTGTGACATGCAGCACATAGGTTGTATAGGAGAAATAAACAATGAAACCATCATCTTGACTGTCCTGCTGTCATGTCACTTTGCATCTGTTGTGTCAACGCTTTGCAATATTACTGACATGTAGTCAGTAGGCTGATGCACACACACAGACACACACAAACACACACGTGTGCGCACACACAGACGCACACACACACACATACGTGTGCACACGCACACACACACATACACGTGCGCGCACACAGACACATGCACACACACTCACACACGCCATGTATGCACACACACACACACATACACACACACACACACACACACACACACACACACACACACACACACACACTGGTTTAGTAAAAGTTATGGGTTTCTTTATTTAATTCTGTGTAATTTTAAATATGATTTGATCATATCATAGGAAAGCTTTCCCATAATATACCCTTTTCTAGATTTGCTGATTGTGCTCGCAGGCTAATGTGTGCGTTTGCATGTGCATTAAATATGGATGAGTGTACATGTATGTATGCATGCCTCTTTAAAACTGAATTATTTTGATATTTTCTTAAAACGTTAGTTTGCCTTGCATTTACCATTAGCTGAAACATGTATACCACACATTGTGTTTCCCAATGACAGATGCAACGCACATTTGAACAGATATTGATCGATTTGTCACAGTGACCCCCATGCAGAGGACATAGTTATAAATGTGTATAGTACTAATCGGAACATTGGGTTAAATGTACTTAATATTTTTGTATCTGTATCTTAGTATCTGTGTGTAACCAAAACGTTTTCCTGCTATCTATGCACAACCATTTGGACTCGGTGGTCTGTTTGTAGTTCCAGTTATTTGTAAACGTGTGTGTGTGTTTGTCTTCTCCTTTTGTTCATTGATTTAACAGAAGGATTTTTATTAGTTAAGCTTAGCGAAGTAAATTCACAATATGTATGTAATACAATTTGATAAAATAAACATATTTGTGTTTGAATGTCTCTTCAGCTTATTATAATTTTGTACTTGTCAATGTCCATTTTATTGCGTGGTTATTAGCATAATCTTTAATGTATGTAATGATCAACACAGTCTACATCCTAAGAAATGTTTTATTTGTGGATACTACATTATTTGAGATAACATACATGGGGCATATTTATGCTTTTATTTTCCTCTCTGTATTTTCCTCTCTGAACCTGCATGATGAGCAGCTCACTTCAATTAAATAAATGCTATATTCAGTGTGTTTAATCAAAACTACACTGCATCAAAACAAAGAGGTTGTTTGCATATTTAACCATATTGCCAACGCTAGCTTGCGTGACTGTGTTTCTCACCTAGACTAGCGTATTTTCTCTATACAGGTTGCTATGTTAAGAATCATCAATCCCTGTGCCGTTTATTTGTCTAACCATTTGTTGCAGGTACAATCTCAAAGGGCTTTGCAGGTCAAGATTTGATGACACCCCCGTGACCCTAATCCCACCAGAATCCTGTTTTCACCTTCTACCGCTGAAGGAGGAGAGTTTATTCTTCAAGTGGATGAGCACAATTTGTGACACCAGAAACATGTCAGGGCGGCTCTTTCTTGAAGTGCACTAACGTTTGTGACATCACAAATATGTCAAGCCTGCTTTTTATTGAAGTGTATGAGCATTTGTGACATCACAAATATGTCAAGCCTGCTTTTTCCTGAAGTGCATGAGCATTTGTGACATCACAAATATGTCATGCCTGCGTTTTCCTGAAGTGCATGCGCATCGAGACAAATATGTCAATTGTGTTTTATTCTAAGAAATTCCAAAATGCATTTCTTACAAAAAAAGGATATTGACAAACCAAACTAAGATAACAGAGGCAAACAAGCTGTTCCATGAATGGCTTTAGTGTTGGTTAATATATACTTTGACAAGATGTTATATGTTCAGTCACAAAATCTGTATAGGATAACCAGTATGCATCATACATAATTACGTCCTTCACCATTCATTAGAATGGAATTCATTTAGCATATGGCTTCAAAACGAAAGGGCCTCACAAGACACAGGTAATTAGAGAGCAGTTAGGGGTTAGGCCCCTTGCTCAAGGACGCTGAGATCCTTGGGGACTGTGGGGGTCTAACCTGGGGCCCTGCAGCAGGGGATCAAACACCCTAGCCACTTGACCACCCTGACCCCCTCTAACAAACACACCATCAAGGTGTGCTTGCTTTGTTGTGTTTTAGGGTCATCAGAAGAAACAGGCCACAGAGAGAGACAAAGCTGGGGGTAATGAAACTTAATAAACCATTTCTGAACCGTGAGCAACTATATGACCAAAGCAGTTGATCAAAGTAGCCAAATGTCCAGTCATACCATCCAGGACATTAGTTTATTTACCTTCGTAACTATTATAATGGAGTGGGGGTTATCATGGAATTGATTCAATTCGTTTAAATTCAAATTAAATATTCAATATCACATTTCATAAATACATTTCAACCAAGTTCCATATAGTTGCTACTGTTGATTGGTATGTTTTATATAACTTATTATTCATCTAAGTTTATGTTAACCACAAATATTTGTTATGCAATGAATGGGTCCAATTGGAAAGGCACAAAATGGTGACATACTTGATGAGGTTTTGGACTACAAACAATAGGTATTTTAAGCACACATCAACTAACTACTGTTTTTTAACCTGGCATTATACTTAATACGAAAGCAGTCTGGCAAAACTTGAATCACTGAGAAAAGGATGTTAAATGTTCAATGCTAAATAGTGCTTTGAGTAAACGTCTTTATATTCACTGCAACTTTCTGTTGCGGTCCACTCGTTTAATGACGCTCCACCCCAGATGGTGTGCCAAATCGGATCCTGCATGGTATTCTCCAGTCTTTATAGCTTTCAAACAGTAACTGTAATGTTGCACCTGAGATAGCCTGGATATCCAGCGACCGGCTTGTGATTGTGATTGTTCATAGGTTCATATGAGAAGAACACATTTTGATTTCATGGAAGTTGCATGAAGTGCCCAAACTATGTTAAGCAGAACAATTATTTCTAAAATAATCCTTTATTTCAAAATAATCGGATTGTTTTTAACCTACTTACATATTACGTATTTATGTATTTACAAAAATGCAACACACAAACATTGATGGTATGTTAATGTTTGTAATATCACATAGGTTACTACTTTACTTCTACATTATTCCTGCCTCCTTCATGCCATTGCATGGCAAATCAAGACATAGTGAATAGCTTAACTAGCATAAATATCAATACTACTAAATTATAATGTCAAGCTGTTTCAGAAACCCGAGGCAGACGTTAAAATATAAGCAACGTTTTAGCAACCAAACTTCCTGTCGGGCCATGGCTTCATGTTACACGTGTGTTAGGAAGTTTGTATGTCACTGTCTACTGGGCTTGCCAACACTTGTAATACAATATCATCAATTGTCTGAGTCGTCAATTTAGTCTGCTGAACTGGCGAAGGGGCCAGAGTCAATTCCGCATGGCAGAAAACACATGAAGTATCTTTGAATGTTTTCTACAACTCAAGGTGAGGGGAGTATGATAGACTATCTAGCCAAGCATTATAATATTGGTTGACATCATCAGCAAGTGAAAAAAAATGAAGGCCATTCCATCAAGCTAATTGGCTGTTTGTGAGCAAGGGAGCAAAGTTATCTAGCATTAACTAATATGGGACATCTTTCTTACTCCCGATACAGTCGTATCCCAGAGGGACTCCTTTTCAAATGTCCCATTGAACCAAAAACAATGCCATCAATCTCAAGGGGTTGGTTCCTTTACTACTTTAGAAATGATGGTGGCATGATGGTAAACTGATGATAAAAAATGATCTATGAAAATGACAATTAACGTACTATTTGCGTATAGCCAAAACTGGATCCATATCATTCTGCATACATGTGTCAAAATCCATATGTAGACAAACAATGCACACACATCACACAAACACAAGTATACCCGCTTGATGTCAATATGTAGTAATAGATACATACATTTAGCTGGTATTTCATAATCAATGTTGGGGGAAAGAATGTTATATATACGACACAAACACACACACACACACACACACACACACACACACACACACACACACACACACACACACACACACACACACCACCCATACACACACCACGTGTGTGTGTGGGTGGTGTGTGTGTGTGTGTGTGTGTGTTTGTGTACACATCACAGAGCAGCATCAAGTGGGCTTTGGACATCGCATGCAATTCCAGTGCAGCATCATCATCCCCATCATCTTCATCATCATCCTCATCACAGCTGCACCACGCCCACGTTCCCTTGATGCCTTTAATGATGACTCTTGTCGTTAATGAGTTAATGCAAAAACTCTCAATGTCACCAGGAAAGATAAGCGGGAGAAAGCAGGGCATTGTGTCCATAATGACCGGCTCTGCGGCTGCTGGGCGATGTCACAGGTCAGCCATGTTAAGAATGTGTGTGCCCAATCATCTCCTGATCCTAATCTGGTGTGGGCCCATGGCTAACCACGACATGGGCACAATCAGCCTGCTGATAAATACACAATGGAGGTCCTTGACATGATGGAGTTGCCAAACCCGTCGCTGCTTTTTACTAAATCACGATGACACGAACAATCAATACACCAATTACCGAACAAGATATTAAACTTGAGCGTTAAAGTTGAAAAGGTATTAAAGGATAATGCTGGGGTAATTAACGCTTTTCTTTTCTTCGTATTGCAGACTTGCAGGCCTATGTTAAAGAAAACAGGAGCTTACCTTGAGTGCCATAGACTTCCATTGTGGTCTGATGATCCAAAGTGACGTAAACCGTATGATGTCACAAAGCTATTCTTTGACTATACTGTATACTTTATTACTAAAAAATCTTCCTCTGTCAGGAAACCTAGTGAAGGATGGCGCACATGTGCGAGAATTCTTCTGCATGACCATTGCATAACAAAGCAGTTTTAGAAAAGAGGCGAGCCTCCTGTTACATTGTACTATAGTCTTGATGCCCAGAGCAACGGCATCGCTCTCTACTTGTTTGAATGTTTATACGTTTTTAAGTACCAATGGAGATCTACAGCATGGTAACCTAAAGGTCTACCAGCCTATCTTTATATATAGCCTTCCATTTCGCTGCACCAGGAGAAAACAACACTAGTTGTCTTTCTGGATGCCAACAGTAAGAAAGACATTAATAATGACCCACGTTCATCAACATCAGAGTTCTCTAAACTGCTGTTTGACCGTTCTTCAGCCACATTCATACCATGAGGTGTGAATGTGCCCCATCAGAAAAGATGCAATGTGTTTCTTTGTATTACACCAAGTCAAACATAATCTAGCAAAAGGGTGGAACCTCATCAACTATGTACAAAGGGACAAATTAGGAGTTAAGATGCTTTTGCATGGCCCAGTGATGTACAGTATAAAAGGTTACGGAGATAAAAGTCCACCTGTCAGAGACATCATAAAACCTGACAAATTGGAATAATGCCGTTCGTAATCCACACTATTGTAAGGCGCTCATCTCCCGAAGCTCTTGCTGGTGCAGCAATGGGCTCGGATTCGAGTCCCCGGCCACCGATACGCATGGCCCAAAAGAGCCTGCCAGTCCAGTGGCATTAGTCGGCTTCTACATTATCTGAAATCAAACGCTCTATTCTACTCCCAAAGTTCCATATAGAACAATCGGCCGGGGGAATGTCTATAATCCCCACAAAAGAACGCTGACATTTATACCCAGCAGAGATGAACGAGACAGGGCCCAGATTCCTCTGGTGGCTTTTGTACTGAGAGGTAAACTGCACTGGTCGGACAGATAATGACACATTATTACAGGGTCATTATGGCAGGGAGTTGTTTGACGATGAAAAGGCAGTCAATGTGGACAGCTGTTAGACAGGTGACCCAGCATGTTAACAAATATGGCAAATGGGCCTTAGGAGACTAATAAATTCAAAAGAAGATCCAGGGATAAAATAAGTCCAGTGGATGATGATCCCATTTAAAGATTGCCAAAAAAGATAGCCATCTTAAGGCTGTTTTAGAAGGAGGCCTAGTGCACTCTTGTGATATTAACTTTCCCACAGTACCAAGATGAATTCCTGCTGGTTAAAGGCAAACACACATTATTCCTAACTAATGTATTATATTCATGCCTTATTAAACTTTATGTACTTTATTTAGCATTGATGTCATTCGAGATGGTTTTAGTCCAGTCAACGTTTTTTCTTTCACTCAGACTACTGTGGGTTTTATTTTAAAGTTTCCAACACTCAATTAATATGTATATTAAGTGTAAACTAAGTAAACTAAGTAACATCTCCATGCTTGGCCTTTTAAGAAGTTGGAAAAGGATAAAAGTTGTTCAAATGGTTCTGTTGGATCATGGTGATATATGTTATACATTGTATTTAATTATACAACTTGTTTTTATTCAGCCCCTGGACATGGTTTGTTATGTAGAATCTCCACAGTATGGCGGTTTTGTAAGGTGACAAAGAGGGACAAGAAACCCATACATCTGCAGACACATGGTAAGCAAGGGAAGTTTATTCAGAAAGACAATTTGCTCTGGCTAATCCCCTTCATCTAGGTATCGAACTTCAGGCTTCAAGGTGTACATTTCATAGTTTGGTGTTTTTGCTAAATATATGACACATTTTTACTCCATTTACATCCATTTGCTAACGATCAGAGACAGGAAGTAAAAAAAAAAATAAACCGAAACGGCTGCCATTTATTGATTTAGAAATTTAAATATATGAATGTGTTCCCACCAATCGCGGGACCCGGGAGTGCAATGAAAGCCTTATTTGCATCCAATCTAGTGCGACACATTGGACAGTCTGGCTTATTGTTGCGGTGTAAGGGTAAGGTTGCAGCGGGTATAGTGATACCTCCACGGAAGGCTGGTCATTCTTCCTGTTTTGTCTCCGTGCCAACAGTTTACCCTATGAGATCAGTCTAGGCGGCTGCAAATCCTATAACATGAGATTAGCCCTTTAGACTTCACAGACAAGATAATGACATTAGCTAATGTATGAACGATACAATACGTCTGTGCATTCTGATACCCTGGCGGACAGGACACACAGCCACCCTGTTCTGGACTCATCCGGTCTGCCATTTTAATTCAGTATCTCCCCACATGATCCACTTCTTAGGATGATGGAGTCATTGTGGTATTTATGCAACATTAAACCATGTTTTCAGACCCCATGAATGAGACGCCATTGTTGTTTCTTTAAAAAGGTGAAGTGTTGGTTAACAGTCTTTGTTTTCATCAAGAATAATGTTCTATAGAGAGCTCATCACAATAGAATTATGTTCATCATTGTGAATAGTGTAGACACAGTACACACACACACACACACACACACACACACACACACATAGACACAGGTGTGCTTGCAGACACACATACGCACAAACTACACGCACAGAAAGACAGTTCCGCACACACTCACCTACACACACAGATACTGCAGGCACACTGGGCACACACAGAAAGTACAATGTAACCCAAGATGTGGCAATGACAGGACTAACCAGATTCACTCACCTCCTGACCTGCGGTTCCACCACAAGGTTTTTGACCTGCTATAATCGTCCTGAGAATAAAGTAACTAACTTACTTTATTACACTAACTTAACTTTTAGTTAAGTTATGATCTTTCCCCATACAGAATGTACACTATGATTGAGACAAATGATGTGCTATTATTATCAAATGCTTGCGCAGTAAAGAGCGAAAAAGGCTGAGTGGAAAGGAAGAAACCAACCAGGGAAGAAAGTCAGTGACCTTTGTGGCCTGTAGGTTTCTCCTTTGACCCCTGCCCCAGAAACCACCCGGTGGTAATTTGACTCAAATGGAGGTGTGTCGTCTTCTAACACACTTAAAGTCAAAGTGTGGTCTGAACAGAGAGGTGCTGCTCCATCGTGATAGTTTCTCCTGTTCCCTTCTCTCCTTCCTCTGTTCCTTTAAGGAGCGATGTTATACGTGAGGAGGCAACGGGGAAGTTGCAGGTGCCACGTTGACATTGGGCGGGGGAGGGTGGCCATTTGCCTGTGTTTAATCAGACTCACAGAGATGGGATGGGTTTCATTGCTATTTGATAGAGAGCGCTGTTATGAAGATGGACAGTCACTTTGCTTCCTAATTGAAACCATCGTTTAGCCTCAATTCCCAGAGAAAAGGCCCATCTGTTATCCACAGGAGAGGGTAGTTATGGTAGGTGGACGCTGTGCATGCATTTTCCACACAATTACATTGCAGATATATATATATATATATAGAAATGCTGTAACACATACACATACCCACACACACACACATTGGGGAGGAAAACTGATTTTAACCAACACGCAAGAATCCGTGTGTTTCTTAAACCAACTTTACACTTGTGTGCTTACACATAATAACGTGTCATTTGTTGTGTGACAATGTGTAAATATTCTATTGCTGTATTTACATTGTATATGACTAACCTTTTTTTCGATTGTGAATGTTGATGTGATCAGTTACACTTATCACTACCTAAAGTATCACAACATTGAAACCGAATATAATATAGACATCAACTGTCTATAAAACTATAGACCAATCAGAAGTCTGTCCACCAATCAAAGTTGTGATCTGGATGACAGTGGTGCTAAAGCTTGAATGGAGGGGAGGTTTTATCGTTTTGTACGCTTTAGTAACTGGGGAAGAATGGGCCTTGTCACAGGAAGTGACACGGTGTAGGAGATAAGTGCATATAGTCCTAATTCCTTACTCAATCATTCAACGGGATGGGAATTAAACTATTGATCATTGTGACAAAAAAAACCTTTCACCTTGTTCATGAATGTGGATGCAAATTTCAATATGCTAAGTGGAAGCTAGTGACTGCGAGGTTAACATATGAGAGACAACTCCGGTGACTGGACATGAGTTATTGCTAATGATGATTACAAATCAAATTAAAAATAATGACTCTGTGGTATCAAATAGTGTGATGGATGCATGTGCCACTGCTGTTAACACAGACAGACATAGACACACACACACACACACACACACCAGAAACCTTACAATTAATTAAACAAAGGATACAACCTATACAGTTAAAGTGAAACCTACTAAGCATTTCTTAGAGCTCCTTTTGAAAATGTGATATATTACAAAAAGAGCTTTCAAATAAAGTAACACCCCCCTCCGCTGAAGCAAGTGATTGTCCACCTACATTGTCCATCAAAATGATCTGGTCTCTCTGGAAGTCGAAAATATCTCAGACTGATCTAGTTGAACTCCATTTAATACTAATTTACATTATTACCTTAATGCTTTGACTTAAGGGCACAACCGTTGCGTTGTTTACAAAAGGCATTCTTGGTTCAGGTGAGCATGGACTTCTCGACTACCTAAAAGGTAAAACCTATTGCGTGTTTACCTTCCACAGGTGTGCAAACATGCCTTGGAGGGCAGCTGAGGTGCGGCCAGCCCAAATCGATTGTAACTCTCATGCACTTTGGATTTGCGTTAAGACACAAGCATTACGAGATTTCAAACGGGGGTGTTTCCCGGTTTCTCGAGCAACGCTGCAGGTCCTCTGATGTGTTGCTGTAGAGCCTCCAGCCCAGACCACTGACACCACGCAGACTGGCTCAGAGCCAGACTGCTAGCACTCCCCAATCTCTGTTACAATTAGTTTTTGATTAACGAACCCTCCGTGGCCGTTGGAAGACTTGAGTGTTGTTTCACCCGGATGATGATGAAGAGACGTCTCCCCGTAGCAAAGTCACCAGTGAAGGCTGTTGGCTATTCTATCTTCTTAATGGAAACCAGATGATCTGCCCCTTTTTTTTCTCCTTTTAAGTTTTTGTTCCCGAGGTGACGTAGACCTGTAGCACTCGCTCTGTTACGGAGTTTATGCGAGGGTTTGGGAGTTACGTTTCATCCTCCCTTAGCCTTTGCTCTGGCAAATGTTTGACACCGGCTCTTGAAATATTTTGGTAGACTCTGTCTTTAAAAGTTGTGTAGATTACATTTTCATAAAACAAAGAGTCAGTTTTGAATCTTGTCAAAATCTCCAAAGAAATGTGATAGAAGTAAGAAAGTATTGCACTATGTTTCTAACAGCAAATAACTAGAATTCCCTGTGCAGTGAAGGGGTAGAATTGTCCTTACAAAATAAGTTACCATTCAATCGTCTCAAGAATACAAATGTTTAGCAATTGTTTTGTACAATACTGTATGTCCACATGGTAGACAAGCAGAAGAAGAAGACAGAGAGAAGGACAGAAAGTCAGTACTAACTAACATGCCCTGTTGCAATGTGGGTGAGCAGGAACAGAAACTTAAGCCGGAGCTCTACAACCCAATCAGTCATCTTCGTTTTTCTCCGGTTCATCTGTCTGAGTGGTGCAGGTTTCACACCTCTCGCCAGGACATGTATTTCCATGCTCAGGATCCCTCGCACCACCCATCCTCACATACACACACACACACACACACACACACAACAACACACACACACACACAACCAGACACACACACACACACACACACACACACAACCACACACACACACACACACACACAACTCATACTCTCATTGTGATAACATTCTGCTTTACTTATCATGGTTCTCTCTCTCCTCTCCTCCTCTTACCGTCTGCTCATGTTGACAATGATGTTGATAGTGATGATAATGGTGATGTGCCATTGTGGTTAAACGTTAGCCAGTCATGCAAGTTCCCTGTCAATATTTAATGGTGCTCAATGCTGACACTGGCCCATGTCTCTGTTCAGCTGAGTCTTGTTGCTTTGAACCTAAAGCTTTGTGATGTTTTATATTTGTATGTAGTTCAGGAATGTATTAGCCTGAGTTGTAAGATCAAATATGCAAATGTATGCCACATTAGGATTAGGATTTTCTAAATGCAAATGCAAAAGTTTTTTTTACAAAGGGAAAATATTCCAACTAAACTAGTTGTTTTTTAAGATGGCATATTAACAGAGTTTGAAATGTTTTGAAGAACCAAATTGATGTACAGTTTACTTCCTGGAATAAACAAAGGGCGGGGGATTCTTCCCTCTTTGGGCATCCTTCTGCAGGCCAGGGAACCATGACCATTGGAGAAGGTTAGGCCTACAAAAGCATTGCTTTGTGTGACAAATGGAGTCATGCCCTCAGAAGTTGTCATTAATCCAACACAACTGACACGGTGTCTTACCTTAGTGTAGGTTGAATAAGTGAAGGACAACTATACTTTGGGTCCACATGTTTCCACTGTGTACCAAGGTCTTAATGATCCCAAATAGCGCATTACATTCGGTGGACTATTATTTCATCACTAGTTAAATTAGATTCTGCAATAGCTTTAAAAGAAGAACATGTTCTGACTGCCAAGTGCTGAGCTTTAATTACTATGCCAATGTTGACATGAGCCATACAATGTGAAATAATATGGGCTCATCTGCTTCAATGATATTGTATGTATGACACAATCAATGCAATCGGTCTAAGATATGGATGAAGCGTTTAAAAGCAGTTTCAAAGCATTCCCTGGACAGAAAAGTCCAAAATTCAATGGCGAAATGGACATCACCATTCAGAATCAATTGAAGTCCTGGATATTCAGGGTTCTTGAAAATGGCCCTAGAGGATGCTTCTGTGATCGTTGTTGAGCAATCTCAGTGGCCCCAACCCGACCATTAACCGACACAAATGTCCCCCTGAAGTTTATACCTAACAAATAGAAAGATATTTGCACGGTGAGCCCCGTGAGACATCGTAACATTCTTTAAATATGCTCTCTACGGCCTCTGAACAACAGAGGGTTCCCTGCAGGTTCCCGGAAGGAAGACATAAAACAATGTAATATATGCGATGAAGTAATTAATGAATAATTTAGAGACAAATACTGATCAATAACAATAACCACATTTCATTTTTATCTGTAAATGTTTTCGTCTGCTTATCATTCGTTTTTGTCTTATAATAACGGTACAGTTTTACACAAATGCCAAATGTCCATTGTTTACCCAATTTAAACTTGCTCTTTGTTGTTAAGGATGGCACGTTAATGGTACATGTTTAAGGGTATTTCCAAAGTGTGATACTGTTGCGAACTGTCAGTAGACACGAGACAAGCCAGAGAGAGAGATAAAAAGACCTTGCTTTCAGCAGCAGGCTGATAAGCCGCAGCCTGCGTAGTTTTGTTTAGTTTACTTAATCCCTTTGCTGGAAATGACCTTGTGAACTTGAAAGATTTTTTTCTCCCTTTTCATTTTACTGAAAACTGTCAACCACCCACACATTGTACAACAACTCAACATCTCAATACACCTGGCTTTCAACACAGTGTACCTTTTGAATGAGGTACCCAAAACCCAGCGCTTTTGTGGTTATTTTGCCCAGATGAACCCGAGGTTCTGTGTAAACCACTACATTCACACATCGCAGGTCAAAGAGCGTTGTACTAAAACAATTATAATCGCTCCTTAGCACCAGTGTGAACCTGCTTTGGTCCAGAATGCTTTGAGCACACATAGCCTCCAACCTGGCCCACCACCGCTTAATCATTGCCATGACCTGTTTATCTGCTTGTCATGCAGGTAACCATTAATATGTGTTTACTTTCTGATGACCTCTGAAACTGCATTCAGCATTTGCCCAACTAATGTCAACTCAGGTGGTTTGATTTTCCCTCTTTTCTTCGAAAAGGGTTGTACTCTTGAACTTTGTTTTAGTCTGAGAATACAATACAGCTTTTCATCTAGATTAGATTTTGATATAACTGTGTGACTGAAACAGACTAAATACAAAGCTAGTGATGTACAGTTGGTTTCACCGGCACTGTACTCTGTTGGAATTGGAGAAAGAAAGAAAGTGAGGAAGAAGGAATTAAAAAATGAAGGAGATAATAAAAGAAAGACAGATGCAACCAAATAAAGAAGGGAAGGAAGAAAGATTGAAAAGAGGAAAACAAACAAGCAAACAACGAAAACAAAGGCAAGGTGCAGAGGCGTTTGGAAACCCCACCACTTCAACAGCGTCTCGGGCCGGGCTCCATCTTGGGCTCAGCTGATGGGGAATGATAACTCACCCGGGCGTCTGCCACGGTGAAATGGGTAATATGTGGCTGAGAAATGTCCTGACACACTCATATCTGTTGTTGTCCTCGAAGAAAACAAGGAGAGTCAATTACAACAGCGGAGCCCAATGCCTTTACGAATGTCAGCGCGCGTGGCCAGACGGCTTTGATAAATAACTGCTGACCTCCCAGCAGGCTCCGGGCCCCTCAGCAGGGGCCCGCGCTAACCTGCGCTAGGAAATGAGAAATCAAGATAGAAACGTGGGGACACTTTAGGATGAAGGGTGCGAGGGGGAGACTACACCGAAAAGGACAGAGGACGTCTGAACGAGCAGCGAGGCGTCGGTGTCGGCAGGAGCAGCCCACGGAGCCTCCGGCGGCGTAGCGGTGTTTGCCTTTGTGGCGACGCTGCGGCGATATGAAACTTCAGTCGGGAGGGTGTACGGGCAGGCCCACGCTGTTATTCATACCTCTTTCCTGACAAGAAAAACAAAGCCCTGCGCCGTCCCCGCACATGCTCAGTGTGTCGCGTCAGACGGAGGGCAGCAGGTTGGTCCGCGCGGAACCCCCACTGTGCTCCGCTGAGTGTAATCTTTGTTGACAGAAAGCAAGTGTGGGTATCAGGTCACATTGTATGGCTTACAGTAATGCAGCGCCCCAGTCCTCGGTGTCCAACCGAGTGAGAGCCTGCAGACTGCTGATGCCCCAGAGCACAAACCTCTGCTGCCGGGGCCGTGGACACACTAGATTACCCCTCCCCCCCTTCACACATACATGAATGCACACACACACACACACACACACACACACACACACGCGCACAGGGTAAGAATAACAAATGTAAGAATAGCATCATACAACTAGCTCTTCATCTCTGCGTAGTGAGTCTCTCTTGAGTATGTATACATGTCAATGCATGCATGCATACAAGAGTGTGTGTGTGGGTGTGTGTGTGTGTGTGTTTGTGTGTGCATGTTTGTGTGTGTGAATGTGTTTGTGCATTTGTGTGTGCGTACGTGCATGTGTGTGTGTCTGCGTTAGCGCGTGTTTGCATATGCGTGTGTGTGCAAGCGTGCATATGTCTGTGTGTGTGCGTGCGTGCGTGCGTGCGTGCGTGCGTGCGTGCGTGCGTGCGTGCGTGCGTGCATGTGTGTGTGTGTGTGTGCGTGCGTGTGTGTGTGTGCGTGTGTGTGTGTGTGTGTGTGTGTGTAAGGGGGCAGAGAGAGAGGCCACGCAGGGGAGTCCCTGGTCCCATGGGAGACAGGCTGACTAAAAGAGAGGAGGGATGAGCAACAGGCAGACACAAGGGCACGGGCAGATGTGTGCAAAGATAAATGAGGAGATAAATCACAGAGTGTCTGGGCCCAAAGGCTTTTGCATTCCTCAAATCAACCTCCAGAGCAACACTGGAGCATGTGAAGCTCGCAAACAAATTGGAGGGAAATATTTTGACGTCTGTCTGCGTGTTACCATGTGTAAATACATGCGCGTGATGATGTTCGGTACCATTGTCTTTTGTCATCAATACGTTGATGTGTTTATATGTGTAAATTTATGTGCCTCCATCTGATCTGATCTAAAAAGGGATACTTCAAAAG
>OOFG01101930.1:0-17071 GCA_900323295.1 Molva molva | reverse complement strand
AGAGGCCATGCCGTATCACACTTTATTTTAAGCTAATGTGTCGCAGCCGTTGAATAATTTAACTCCATTCGGAGACGCGAGCGATTGCGTTTTTTGTAATTCTTTTCCTGGGAGTGTGTGGCCGTTCCTCTGGTTTTAATTATTTCTTCTTCTTCGGAGGTTTGGTGTGTGTATGTGTGTGTGTGTGTGTGGTGCTTTAATTATCATCAATCATTAAGCTGTTTATTAGCGCGGGGAGGGCCACCACTGCGCCGCCCAGACGGATGGTGGCGGAGTACCCTGCCGTTAGAGGAGGTCATACATCAGCATGGCGTAAGGGGCACTGCACGCTTGCACGTGTGTGTGTGTGAGAGTGTATGTGTGTGTGTGTGTGTGTGTGTGTGTGTGTCTGTGTGTCTGTGTGAGTGTGTGTGTCTGTGTTTGAGTGTGTGCTGGGGGCTGGTGGTTGTCTGGCCTGCACTGCATGTCTCAGTGAGAAAAGCTTTTCCCCTTAATGACCATGGATATATAGTGTTGCCTGTCTGCACATCACATTTGGGATTTTATGTTGCCAATACTCCATTTTGTGATGACTCGAGAGAGCTGTAGTAAATAAACGTAAATAAACTGTAAGATAGGCTAATCAAAGATAAGAAAATTTTGCATCTTGCATGAGAAACGCTGTGGCAGTTTCAAACACAACAATGTCTCCCCATAATGACAAATCTTTTCACGATTGATTTCTAAACAATGACCAGAACAACATTAATTCCAATAACATCCCTATGCTCCAATCTTCCGTAATGGAGGTGGCCATTGTGATGTGACGTCACGATGTATATGCCCTATATATAGAACCAAATGATATACAAATATGTATATATACACAACTCTCTTTACTCTTGTCTCATATGAATATAAAGTGATTGAAACGTTGAAACCTAAAGAGTTATATTTCTTATGGAACGCTTGCAATGAGAAATTACATTCCAGCTATACATATTTGTTCGAAAAAATAAAGGGAGTACTACAACCAGAAGGTAAAGAGTAGGCACGCGCTGATATGTATATGTTATGGGATAACATATTCAATAACACGCATGTTATTGTCATTGGGTATCGGTTGTTTCAGAGAAAAAGGCTAAGCACATACCTTGGATACCAGTAGGCCCAAGGCCAGATCAAGGATCAGTTGTTTTACAAGACAGAAGCATGCTTCTAATGAGGCGAGATGAATCAATACATATGCTGTAATGAGCCCAGACACTTGGTATAGACCAGTTGCTCTATACTTGGTATAGACCAGGGGTCGGGAACCGTATCAGTTGGCAGAGCCGTAAAAATATGTTCTAAGAAAAGCCAAAGAAGAGTTTGTACAATTATCATTTCACCTTTTTTGGGGAGATATTCATAAATTGCAAATTAGTCATGATGTAAACATGCAAAGGCGTAAGTGTATACTGTATTGTCGAGGATAAATAATGAATGGATCAGATCTGTCAGTGATATCGTCAGGCAAATCTTCACGGTATAAAACTGTACTGTATCAGTACGAGGCATCGTGAATGCTTAGAAGAGAGGGAGACATTGAATGTGATGCAGGTACGTTGTAAGAGCTATTATAGAGTGTAATTGTTTAGAACAGTCCTAGCCATCCGTCAGCTATTAGTGAGTGATATGCTCTGTGAGCATATCTCTTTCTAGTTGACTGCACCAGCCTCTGTATGAGACCATTTCGACTTCAGCCAGCTACCGCCTCATTTCTGACCAATCCGTTGGTTGTTTAGTTTAAAAATGTTTCTCTCTTCTGCTCTTTTCTGCTCTCTCTTCACAACTCTGGAATCTGACCAACAGCACCTTTAGGAGGCTGTGCATGCTTTGTGTGTGGGGGATTCCTCCCTCACCTGCTTCTCCCCCAGAGGGAGGACCATGGCACCTTTAGGAGGCTGTACATGCTTGGTGTGTGTGGGGGATTCCTCCCTCACCTGCTTCTCCCCCAGAGGGATGACGAGGGCTGGCTCCATGCTGGGCAGGCTCCTCTGCCGGCCGTGCCTCCAGCCCCGCAGCATCTTCTGCTGGGTGTCCAGCCGGCGTCGCTCCCTCTCCACGCTGCGCTGACCGTCGCGCAGCCGCTCCAAGCTCTGCTGGTACTCCTCCAGCTGGCCCTCCAGCTCCTGCCTCTCGCGCCTCAGACTCTCCGTCTGCAGGCCGCACCGCCTCTCCCGCTCCTCCAGCCGGGCCTCCAGCGCCCCCTGCTGGCCATCCCGGGCCTGGCACTCCCTCTCCCAGCGCTGGCGGTCCAGACGCAGCCGGCCCTGTAGCCGCAGCGCCGCCGCCGCCTCCTCCCTCCTCTTCTCCAGGTTCCGCTGCTTCTCCTGCTCCTGCAGGGAGGGGCCCCGCACGGAGGAGGAGGAGGAGGAGGTGGAGGAGGCGTGGGGCGGGGGTCTCTGGCCACGGACGGAGGAGGAGGTGGAGGAGAGTAGAAGCCTCTGGACCTCGTGGCAGCTGTCCTGGATGCTCACCACAGCCTGGGAGGAACCAACCATGAGGACATTGGTTACTTATTGGATACATCATTACTATTGGTATCTATCTATCTCTCTCTCTCTCTCTCTCTCTCTCTCTCTCTCTCTCTCTCTCTCTCTATTCTCTATACACACACACACATACAGGGTTTATGTTGTGTTTAGTTGGTCCTACTAACAGGATTACAATGTGCTGCGTAGGCCTTTGCGTGTCACGCAGGCTTTGAGGTTAGCAGAGTTGAAAGCTGCTGATGAACTGGAATGCTTTTTAAGAAGTAAATACGTCACCTGCAGACTGTAAAGCAACTGTGTCAGGCTTTGAACACTTTGGGCAACCTGTAAAGAAGAGAAGAGACAAGCAAAGGCATGAACTGACTCATGCAGGAACCAAACAACTCTTCCGTTGAGGATTTGGTAGCTTGAATGGGAATGAAAAGGGATGTTGTGAATTCATGACATGACACATGACATTTTGAACACATTTCACATTCGTGCCAACTTGAGGTTTTGACTAGGCTGAATTCAGGTGTCAATGGGGAAGTCATCCATGTAAGCCTCAGGTGAGACACCAATATGACAGTGACAACAACATGGAACGAAATCAGGGTAACCCCATTCCCGGTCCTAACACTACTATATTTATGGGAAATGTTCTTTTTATGAGCTCATCAATAATTAACATTAGATTGAACTCTAATTCCGATTGACTACTAAATAAATTATTCAGGCAAATGCAGGCAATCTTCAGCCACACGTCTACGGAGAAAGGGAAAGAGCTGAGGGCAGCATTAACCACAGTCATCCACTCTGACCAGACGCTACTACTATGCCATTCAGAGGTGGACATCCAGTAAAAGTAAAAGCACCCCCTTGCTGTGTTCTGAGACAACCGTGGTCAATCTATGCTAATTTAGATTTCTAGGTCATTTTCAAACTCTGATACCATTGCACAAAAACCTAAAAAGTGATACATCTCACTGTTATTAATAAATACAAAATGCAATATACAAATAAATAGATAAATAAAACAAATAAATAAAGACAAACATTCCTAAATAAAGATGCGTTTCTCATATGGCTCCTGGTCTTCATGCCTACCTTGATGTTGTCGCAGTCTTCCGGCCCCCTTCTATTTTGCAGGTGAGTCAAACTGTTCAGCGTGACGACGTCAGCCCATTCGGTCTCTCCCTCTTCCTCCTCCTCCTCCTCCTCCTCACACAGGGAGCCGGAGTCGTGCGGGGCGGAGAGAGGAGAGAGGAGGAGGGGGCTGGAGGGAAACACAGAGTCGCTCACGGTGTCCGGGCTGCAGGGTGACATGGCTAGGGGCAGCAGCATGGTCTTCAGGTTCTCAGCTGGGGGGGAGGGAGGAGGGACAGTGGTCAGTACTGTGGGGTCACAGGACGATGACGCAGTGGACAACACATTTTAGCTTTTAATCATTAGTTTTTTATTTGTATTTGTTTTTATCACCAAATCACTCTTTTCTCTACTTTAGACTCTTGAGCTGCTGTGAAAAGTGAATGTCCCCAGTGTGGGATTAATAAAGTTTATATTAGTTTATTTTGTATTTGAATACGATTTTTTGATAAAGATGCTTCCAGCACTGCTCAAAATATAAACTCTAATATCATTTGCAATACTGTGTATTATTGTGTGTTATGTGTTATGTGTGTGACGCACAACAGAATGGACGAAAATAAAGAACGGCGTCATGTTGCTGGCGAAACACAAGGGGTCAGCATGTTTGTCAGCAACAGATAAATATAAAAAAAAATGATATTTCCATAATCTCTCCTGATTTACTGTCCTCCACCTGGTATCAGTGATACGTTCGTGTCAATGTTTCCTCTTTGAATACGTACACACAGTCAGTAACCCACCCTAATTGTATGTGTAATTAAGAGTGTATGTTTATTTTTGTAAAGCACTCTTGACAACACTGTGTCAACCACAAGTCAGAAAACAACTGTACAGACAGACAGACAGGCAGACAGACAAACAGATAAATATAGATAGGAAGGACTTACTCTCTTGTAGCGCAGCAGCCAGCCACACAGCCGCCTGTGGGACCTCTTCAGCGTGGGGCTGTACCCGTATTCGTGACTCAAGCTGTGATACGTCTATCTTCCAGTGGAGCGCCATAGTCTCTGCATAGATCTGCAGCTTCTCCTCCAGACTGGAGCAGATCTGTTGGTCTCGGGTCATCAGGCTCTCTAGGGAAATATGTTTTTAACCCAGCTAGGGATTAGGAGTCTTTCCCAAGAACAAGCATGTCGTATCACACAAAGTCACACGGTGAAAATATGGGGTCAATATTTGTCCGGATGGACTTTGTAACTGAATGAGGACGTCATGGGGTTTTCTTCTAAGATGTCACCTTGCAGTTTGTGGATCTTTTGAACGCGAGCCTCGGCAGCTCGCTTCTCGTCCTCTGATTCGCTGGTGTAGTCTTCCTCTTCCTCTGGACAGCTGGACAGACAGACAGTAAAACCAGATGCAGACTTGGTTGAATATTAAGACTCATTCAAAAAAGCATTCAAGTGTAACATGGTGCTCCACACGGCTCCTCAGCACATCACTACTGTGGAGTCCCGTGCGCTCACCTCTCCACGGCCTCCCGGATCAGCCTCATCCAGGTGTTGCGTTCGTCTTTGGAGGAGGCGTGGACCTCGTACATCTCCGGCCCGGCCGCCGAGGCGCTGATGAGGAACATGCCCCGCTCCTCGTTGGCCACCTCCCGAACGATCAGCTTCTGCAGCGAGATCACCGGGGGCTTCTGGTCCTGTGGGTCAGGGGTTCAGTCGTTCGTTCATGAGAGATGAGGGTGGTCTCGTCATTCATTAGGAGCATAATGATGTTGTTGAAGGACAATAACAGTCTGGGTGATGATCAAATCATCGCAATTTTCTATCCTGGCCTCGATCAAACATCCCTTACCAATATCATTGCTACAAAATCACTTTGTTGTGCCAATTCTGCCTCAGAGCATTTTGCGTGACCGCGCCTGCAACAATTGTTAAACATAGTAGTATAGCACTTTGGTCTGCGTGATAAGACATTTAATAAAGTACTTGTGTGGAGATTAACTGTTGCGTTAATCTCCACACACTTGTGTTTGTACACAAGCTCCGTACTGACCGACGCACATTGACTGACAACATATGAAAGTGCCATATTGCCATTGTTTGGGAGGCTCACACTGAATGCTCTTCGGCAGAATTGGTAAGAGGAAGTACATTTGACAAACAATATTAGTAGCCGATGTTTTGATGAAGCCAGGAGAGACGGTTAAGATGGTTTGATTACTCAGACCGGTATTTTCCTTCAAAGAAGCACTGTAGTGGGAGATGCTCTACTGTTGTGCAATCAGCTTTTTAGTCAAATACACACAATCTTTTGTTCTTTGTGAAGAATTGGGATGTAGTTTATGAATGACCTTATCTGCAATTGGAGCAGGCTAAAATTTTAAGATATAACAGTAGCTAGCTTATTGTTTTGTATGCTTACAACACTGCAATTTTCATTTACTTTTGTAAGTGTGAGCATACAGGTTAAAATCTGATTATTATTATTAATTATTATTTTTCTGTTTTGTTGAGCTGTTTTATTAATTTGACGTTTGCATACAGAATAAATGCATTCAATAGTACACTGCTAAGTCCTACTTAGCCCCCTGTAATATTTGCCACTATATACGTATATATACAAATAAACTACAAACCACAGCAGCAAACACATATTTCTGGTCTTTCTCCTGCAGGAAGATGAGAGTGTCTGTGAGAAGAAGTGCCATCACATCTGCGGTAGAAAGGACAAAAAAGATTTTTATTGAGATTTACATGTTATTATCATTGAAATGAAACCTTGTAGAGGAAACTACGATGGATTCAAAATGAGAGGAAAGGATCCGCTGAAGAGCGTTTGGTCGTCCTGACCTTTGAGGCGCCCGGTGGCCGTCTTCCACAGCAGCAGCCCCTGGTGTTTGAGGACCTGACCCGGACGCATCATGTCCTGCTTGCGGAAGATGTGGCCGTTCTTCATCTTGGCCGAGCTGCGGTTCTCCGTCCGGTTCCACACTTCCTGTAACCTTTGAACCCGCTCGTACTCGCTGACGCGGAGGTCCACGGCGGCGATGACCTCCCGTATCTGACCCAGGGCCTTCAGCAGGTCTGCGTGCTCCTGGGTGGCCTCTGGAGATCACCATAACATGTAGAAATATATCTTAGCTTATACGGAAGAAATGTCGTGGAAACCTGTGTCCACAATACTATCACAAATGATAACCTTCTTTACTTTGTTACTAGTTCATTGAATACGGTTTGTATCACTTCTCCTTGCACCTAGATGTAGCTCCCTTCCAATCTCCAATTGAAAGGAGTTGTGTTAGATTGCATTTTTAATCGACACTGTGGCTAAGATGTGTACTGTCAATGACTAGGCTTCCAGTTTAGACTGTGAGAACCCCTTTTGGTTTCATGGTTTGCTTCCTTATATCACACCTC
Organism: Molva molva; assembly: GCA_900323295.1. Classification (NCBI taxonomy): domain Eukaryota; kingdom Metazoa; phylum Chordata; class Actinopteri; order Gadiformes; family Lotidae; genus Molva; species Molva molva. The sequence continues at coordinate 10,065 of OOFG01101930.1, read as the reverse complement.
AATAGTTTAGACCAGGAAAACACCATTTGGTTTCAAAGTTTGCTTCCGTATATTACACCTCAATAGTTTAGACCAGGAAAACACCATTTGGTTTCAAAGTTTGCTTCGTTATATAACACCTCAATGGTTTACGCCAGGAAAACACATTTTGGTTTCACCCTTTGCTTCCTTATAATACACCACAATAGTTTAGACCAGGAGAACCTCTTTTGGTTTCACCCTTGCTTCCTTATCACACCTTTGTGTTGAAAATGGGTTGTCTCATTGAAGATGGTTGCTAGATGCTGCCAGTGTGTTCCCATGATCATACTCCATTAAACCAAATACTTTTCTGTCAAAAACTGTCCTACAAGAAATCATTTTGTCATCACTGACCTTGCGTGTATTTTAAAATCCTCTCCAGCAGCACGGGGTACTTTGTGATCCTTTGGGTCACCAGCAAGATGCATTCTGGGATCTCCCTCCGCCGCACCAGGGAGTTATTACTTTGTTGCTTTAAAAGGTTCAATAAATACAAATATGAATCAGTGATGTCATTTCCTGGTGTTGAATGAAAACATTTTAGAGCACTTTATTCGCTAATGAGGTATTCCAATAATTAGTTTGTTACCTTAACAAAGTTCTGGAATCTCTTGTTGTTCTGCTGAAGTTCTTTGAAGAAGCTGACTGCATCGTTGTGATGGCTGCAGAATTCCCCATAGACCTGTTTCATCCTCTCTGCATTCTCCTCTGTAAACTGTAGGAACGTAAATGATAATTTAACATGTATCAAGCCATATCGACATACATCTTTCCCCTATCAAAGAATGAATTACTAACCTGCACTTATAATGGACTAATAACTAAGAAAACGTTTTTTTCAAGTTACTCACAATTTTGATTATATGCTTTGATTGGTCTCAGTCTCACTTGTAGCCTCAGTTGTAGCCTCACTCGTAACCTCACTCGTAGCCTCACTCGTAGCCTCACTCATAGCCTCACTCGTAGCCTCACTCGTAGCCTCACTCGTAGCCTCACTCGTAAACTCACTAGTAACCTCACTCATAGCCTCACTTGTAGCCTCAGTTGTAGCCTGACTCGTAGCCTGACCCGTAGCCTCAGTTGTAGCCTCAGTTGTAGCCTGACCTCTAGCCTGACATGCAGCCTCACTCCTAGCATCGCTTTTGATAAAAGCATCTGCTAAATGACTAATAAAGTACCTGTGAAACGACTCACCTGGTGCAGAAGAAGGTCCCCTATTTGCTGGATAAGGTAGTTGCCTTGCTCCGGGGTCGCGGCAGAGCTGTGCCGTCGCTCCCTCATGGAGGAGAAGAAGGCGTGGTGCAGGGACAGCAGCTGGTCCAGAACGGGGAACAGGCGCTCCTGGGCCTCGGCGTCCAGCTGGACCTCCTCGCGCACGCCGCGCCGGAACACCTCCGCCATGATGTGCAGCGTCTGCAGGTGGTGGATCTCCGTCTGCATCAGCTCTGAGGGAGGCAGAGACACGACAACACAAAGAACACGATGACTGAGAGCTTTTGTCTATTGTGCTCAACGTGCTTTTAATGCCTAGCTCTCCCCTCTCTCCCGTACTCTCTGACACTTAATGCTTTAGTGTGTTTTAATGGGACTATGTTTACGGACCTATGACGATAGTCTGACTTTACTGCTGTTATTTTCTCTGTTTTTCTCAATGTAAAGTGTCTTAGCGCTCCACAAATAAAGCACACATTTAAATTTTTCGTCTGCACCATCGCCATCATTATAATATTATTATTATTTTTGTTATGGAAATGACATACAGACAGACAAGGGTGTTTGGGGTCACATTGGTAAAACTGTATATTTTAGCAGATCTTCCTTCTCCTCACCGTAGATGACGTCCTGCCTCTTGACCTCTTGCTTGTCCTGCTTCTTGCAGAACTTGTGCTCCACGCTGAGACTCCACGACTCAGCCTCAAACTCCACCGCACCGGCCGTGAGGTCGCTGCCCACATACGAGTCCACGCAGTCTAGACAGGGCCGAGGTACAAGACCATGAGTCTATCGATATGTCCTCTCACCCATCAGAAGGCCCATGGCAGACGAGCTCAAAGCTGGGTGAACGGGTCCACTGTTGTGGACGTTGTCCACATTTTTTAGTCTTTATATTGGTTTTGACCAATCCGGTTGCTGGAGGCGGGGATCTATAAGCGCATAATGGGTGACTACACAACCTCGGTCAGCCGTAGTTCACTGTAAAAAAAGTGTCTGTAAATGTTCAAATCAATACTGTGTAGACTGGCCACTGTAGAAGTACACTTATTAAAATCCCCTTCTGTACGCTTCATCCACTCGCAAGAATGCGTTTTCCTCTGTAAACATCTCCGTAACTAAACAGGAAACAAGGAGTAGGACTGCTGGATCCAAGATGAATCAATATGTTCTCTGTGAGAAGACGCTCTTCTAGAACAAAGGTTTATTGAGCCTTACCTTCTCCGATGGAGGAATCGGTGGAAGTGGAGGAGGCCGCAGTTTGAGGGAGCTCATCCGATTGGTTGAAAATCCTCCAGCTGTCGGTCTCTGGCTCGGAACTTTCGCTCTGCCTAATATACAAATAAATAGACATCATATATAAACCCAATATATGAAACATAGACAAGTATAACGTGTTTGATTACAGTTGGACATTGGAAATGCCCAAACCTGCAGTCTACCAGTAGGCATCCTTGAGAGAGAAACCTAACCCCCTACCTGCTCATTAATGACATGTATGTTAAAAGCCCTGTAAGTCACTTTGGATGAAAGTGACTGCTAAATGACTAGTAAATAGTCAAATAAATATCATAAAATCCCTCATTGATCGTATCTCTAACGGGCTTTGAGAGCTCCTCTGACCTGTCGCTGGTGCTGGAGAAACTTCCAGAGAGCGGGTTGAAGAGCAAGGCACCCTCCCTCCTCTCCTTGGGGCTGCTGACCGGTAAGGACATGGTGTTGGGGTGAACGCACAGAGGGGGGCCATCCCTTATGGTGAAATCTGCAGTGACAAGGAGCAGGGAAGTGCAACAAAAGGAGCGTTGCTGAAGCATCCTCGAGATTATATTTGTATAGCCTATTTTGTGGCCCATATTTATCTGGATGGAGCTTTAGAAATGCAAATATTATGCAAATACTTTCAATGGTAATTTGCTATATGCAAATGTAAGCAATAAGTTAGCATGCAAGATATTATGTAAATATTTCAAAATAATATAGCAGAAAACGGTTTCCAACTTTATCTATGAAGTCGTGAAAAACGTTAAAGTTTTACAGGAAAAATAGCCACTCCATTTGTACACTTTGTACACAAAGTGCACAAAGTGTACAAAGAATGTGAATGTGAAAAGTAAAAAATGATTCAGATAATCAGTCCCAGAAAAAGCCTCTGTTCATAGGTTGTTGGCCACGTTCAATACATAACAACAACAACGCTGATGACCTTTGAACTTGGTGCATTTAGACTCACTTTGTGGAAGAGAGGCTGTTCTATTCTTCACCATGGAAATGGCATACTTATCCTGAGGTTTCTGGGTAATATGAAGGAGAGGTTGGTGAGAGGCTGACTGTATGAGCAGGAGACCGAAGCCAAACACTGTTAAAGCCTAGATGATATTCATAATACCTTCAGACATGGAGGGACAGAGTCCTTACAGCCTTTGTGGACCATGGACATGCACCCTAAAGGAGAATAATAAGCATTAGGACCTTTTTGTACAATTTCTTTAAGAGCAGCTTGAAACCCTTGGTGTCATTTCTGAGAGGTTGTGTACATCGGTGAATGGGACCTACTGGAGCAATGCAGAAGGTCCCGTCCAGATGCTGGCTTTTCACAGATCAGACACACGGTGGGCCCTAGGCAGGAACCAGTGGCAAACTGGTGCCCATTCACCTGCCTCTCCTTGGCCTCTCTGTCCTTGCCTTTCCCCTTGAAAGGCAAAACCAGAGACATATACAGTGAGTAGAGAAGGCATACCCAAACCCAAATTCTTAAGCATGCACAGCTGTAAGGAAACATCAAAATATGAAGTGTTTCGTCGAAGACTGTCCAAGAGCAATGTTCAGTGTGTCAATCTTATCGTAATGTAATGCGCTGTCTGTACATGCGTTTAGATCTAGAAACCGTGGAGGTTACCTTGCTCTTGTTGCGTGTACTGGTCATCCTATTCTTCAGAAAGCTGAAGGTCCGGATCACTTTGTACTTGTCCGAGTCCGCCTTGGACGGGATGTTGTACTTATCAAACTCTTCCTCTTCGATTCTGCACACATGTGAAGTGAAACAATACCATGAGACACTTAAATAAATGACATCCTTCACAATGCAAGTCCATCACAAGATTGAAACCGGACAACACAAAGTCCAGGGCGATTGGATAGAAGATGTTTGGTTAGTTGACTTGACGAGGACTTGCACAGTTAAAATGTCAACACACAGTATCTGTAAAAGGACATGTTACGGTATCAGGTATCACAAAGACTTTGACATGGTTAATACTCATCATACACAGCCCTTTTGTTAGCCACTGACATTACGAAAGTGCATCCAGTGAAGGTTGAACCTGTGGTCTGAAAGAACAAGCACGGGCTCCTGGGTGTCTGACCCCTGCTGCGTCAACGCGTAGTTAGTAACAAGAAGAGACAAAAATACATGCAAACCAAAATGTCACAGGGGTTTCTTAACACAACGTTAGAGACGGCTGTTATTTCCTCATTTAAGATGTTAACCGCAAAGCTGAAAGAGATGAGGAGACGGGACAAAGAGAGAGGACGATGTGTAGATCGGTTGCAACAGGCACAACGTGTGGTTATAGTGATGGGATAGTGGTTAAGAGAGGCTGTTAACCGGGTGAGGGCACATACTCTTTAAGAAACTCAGATAAAGTGAGATGTTGAAGGGACTCTGTCAGCCCCGTGACGCCTTCATCGTCGGCCGACTGGGCCCGTCTACGTAACCTGATCTCCCTGTGGGAATCACACGTGCACACACACACACATGGAGAAAACACGGTGACACTGCAGGTGGTGAAAGGGATACAAAAACTAAAGTGGAGGTAGGATTAGGGTTTGGTTTTAGGGTTTGGTTTTAGGTTTTTATTTTTTTAGGGTTAGGGTTTGGTTTAATTTTTAGTTTTAGGTTTTAGTTTCAGGGTTAGGGTTAGGTTAGGATTTGGTTCGAGGATTGGGTTTTATGATTAGGGTTTTGTTTTAGGTTTTAGTTTAGAGTTAGGGTTAGGTTTTAGGGTTTAGTTATGGGTTTTAGGGTTAGGTTAGAGTTTGGTTTTAGGGTTTGGTTTTAGTATTTAGTTTTAGGTTTTAGTTTTAGGATAAGGGTTTGGTTTAAGATTAGGGGAATCTTTAAACAATTTAGGAATCGATCTCTTGATCATTTAAAGGAGCAGTGTGTAGAATTAAGTGGCATCCAGTGGAACAGACTTGGCAGAAATGGAATATAATATTCATAAGTATGTTTTAATTAGTGTACAATCCCATGAAATAAGAATTGTTGTGTTTTTGTTACCTTAGAATGAGCCCTTTATATCTACATAAAGAGTGGGTCCTCTTCAAAGAGCTCGCCATGTTGCACCGCCATGTTTCTACAGTAGCCCAGAACGGACATTAGGCTCATGAGAGAATGCCTATATATAAATGCTAGTACAATACGGAAAAATAAACAATCATAATCATTATCTTAGTTTTAGGTTATTACCTATAGTTTTACCGACTGAATAACTAAATCCAATTTATAAATCTCTCAAGGAACCTCATTTTTGGTAAATCGATGCTTTCGTAGACAATGATATCATTTTGGAACACTACAGGCCATCGTAGCTTCTCCTACATCGTTGGAAAGGTAGAGGTGATGGGGGGTATTCAGTTGGTTGCAATCTGCAACCTCACTGCTAGATGCCACTAAATCACACACTTCACCTTTAAGGTGCAGGCAAAGGTATATACTTGATTGTTTTTATCTTCATGACATTTTTAGAAGAGTACCACTAATTAAACTCGGGTTTGGTTAATACACATGTAATAACAATAAATAAACCAAATCACTTCATCATTTCTGGGTGACCTTAAGTGTCCCAAAAGTGTAAAAAATAAAAAAAGACAAAAAACTGTACAATGAAGACAGCCTGATGGGCCACTAGAGGGAGCCACAGAGCCATAGCACCATCTAAAAGAGCAACAGGAACACATTAAAGCACAATGCAGTTGGCATGGTCCCCTGAAGCCACAGGACGATACTGTAAACCAGGAAGAGGAAAGATTAACTGGTTCCTCTGTCAGATTTCAACACAAGGTAACTCTGTCTAGGGGTAACTCTGTCTAGACAATGAGGTGTTTTATAAGATTAAAGTTCATGTTACCAAATCACATCATCGTTACCATGGTAAACACAGAAAAAACTGTCTTGCCTGGAATAACTCGAGCCAGGTTATAGGAAAGCAAAATTCATACGATTAATGAGGGTAGTTTATTGACAAGATTAATAAAAATTAATAACATTAATAAAGATGAATAAACTACATTTTATAAATGTTGTCATAAAATGCAGATAATGGCAACCTATCTTTCTCTAAATTCTGTGCATTTGTACTCAATTAAGGTACCCAGACATTGTTTGAGGATGGTCACTGGTCTAATATTATGATATATTATGAATATCTTGTATACACCCTTCTCTTGACCTACAGTATGATAACGATGACCTTATATACACTTGATTAATTAAAATAATCCTCAAACCTCATAGATCTTGCATTATCGCACCACCACCATCATTATTGTAATTAATAAAGTTTGGGTATAAAGCCTATACACTCATCACATGCTTTACACAAATGTTTTGTAAAAAATATAATTTCAATAAAGTGTTATAAGTGATAGGACTATTTACCTTTTTTCATGGGTCTGCTCTGATAGACTGGTGGCTCTCTGCTCTGGAATACAAAATGAAGACATTTGACAAAGTCAAACCAACTAACTTAAAAAGGGGTTCAGCAGATCCATATGCATTAAATCAATGCATATCAGACAACCAGTATCAAGGAGCAAGTGAATATCAACAAACATTCATCCTCTGACGTCCTATTGATCAAATTCATCGTATTAATCAATTTTGTTAGTTATTTATTCAGTTATTAATCATAATGTTATTTTGCCTGCCAGCGTATGGTTCCTTATAGATGTTGAAGACGATATCTGAAAAAATCGATATCTATATTCTGCCTTAAGTCGAACAGGACATCACACATCATGATGCCACAGTGTGTGTGTGTGTGTGTGTGTGTGTGTGTGTGTGTGTGTGTGTGTATGTGTATGTCCATCCACCATTTAAATGTGGTCTGGTCAGGTTCAAAGAAAGGACAGCAATGCCAACTAGCAGTTCTCCATCATTAGACCGTGCACAGACCATCAGGCAGGTAGTCATAGAGACAGGTACGCTTATCACCCAGCTACGCTTCCTTTGTAATTTACTGTTTTCCAATGACTTGAATAAGACTACAGTGCCGGAGCTGCATTACACCTCAAACATACCGATTGCATATAAACTTGATGTTACATCTTTTTTACGCATCCCAGTACTGGTTTGTCACGGCTGTGCATTAACGCAACCAGTTACGTACGAGGCGTCTTAATATCAAAGATGGTTGGCTTAGATGAGTTGTATTGTTATCTATGATATTTACAGTTTTCTACGTAAAACGTAGGTAAAACGTACCAAACGGTAAATATCATAGATAACATTAAATGATCTAAGCCAAACATCTAGAGAAACACGAGATTCAAATCATCCGTCTGAGGTCATGTGCTCAACTTCACAGATAAAAAAACAAACAAAGGGGCCGAGATAGTTTCACAGCAGCAGCGAACGGCAAGAGTCCACCAGAGGTCTTAATACCGGACAGCCGGTCTGCTACCAGACACCTGTCCTCAGCCTGTCCTCCGCCTGCAGGAGGTCGGCCCACAAGGAGGCCGCCTCCAAGGCCATTCATCCTCCAGGTTTCATTGACAGGAAAAAAACCGCAGTAAACAGAAACTAGTTCAATAACCTGCATATGCACACACACACATACACACATACACACACAAACACACACATGGACACACAACACCACACCCACACCCACACCCACACAGTCACACACACACACACACACACACACACACGTGAATGCACAAGGACAAACACACAACCACATCATGGCGGAAACCACAACTCATTCCTGCTCACCAAACTATGACAAACATGCACACATAGACAAATAATTACAAACGCACATCAATGAGGTCAGCTATGCAATTCATGCAGTATTGAAAGAAAATAGGAGGAGGATATGAGGAAAACAAAGTACTTACTACCGGGGTGAAGCAGAGACAGAGATTTAGACAAAGAGAGGGCTTGGAGGAGAGATCGGCTGTAGCTGAAGTTGTGGAACACGCCATCTACAGGGCAAAGTTCACAGAGGGCTGCTCACACATATAACAACTACAGAGGTGTTAGCATGTACAATCAACTCCTAGCGTGGATAAAACACCACCACATGCAATTAGCTTATCTCCTTCATTTAGCTATAAATTAGTACAGAAGGTAAGGAACGGCAGTTAATAGAGAACTAGTACAAACAAAACGTTAGCAGTACAAACATCTGAGGAGTTGGTTGTACTATACTGTACAGGTCTATCGACAGTTCATCTAGTGTTATAAATCAAACCCAGAGCCAAACAAAAGGTCTCCATCGCATTGGTGACGCGCATGCTAACGTAGTAGACGGAACTGAACCAGGCCCAAGACGGGCCTTTTGGGTCCCCTGTCAGTAAGACATGATGAGGGTTACGAAGGAGCTGTGCTGGTTGATGAGGTCACCACTCACTAACCAGGGCTCGAGCTCGGAGGAGGACCGTCCCGGGCGACCGGAGAAGGACGCTGACTGAGTTTAGCGGACGAGTAGGAGTAGGAGCGTAGACGAATCCCTTGGTCACACGACTCCTAAACGAAAAATACATTCAAGTTTGCATCAAATGTGTATTTTACTGCAGTGTAGTAAAACATTTATCTCTCTATCCTTGTTGGTCCACTTAATATTGTAACGTAATGGCATCTCCCTTTCTTTTCAATGTCTGTTGTTTTTATTTGTATATATTAAAAGGTTCGGATTGTGGTTAGAAAATCCCATCTAGGGACAGGTATTGCAAATCACACATTTCATAACGTGTCTGCGTGTCAGTATTTGTCCCTATACAAATAAACCATACTAACTAAATAACTAGCTGTCAATTGTGTGTGGTACGAACAATATGTGTACTCTATGAACTTATTCTACCTGTGATAGTGGTTCCCGACCTTGGGGTCACCTGATATGCATGTGGGGTCGCAGCAGATTGCTGACATAGATATTTGATGTTCTATTTTAACGTTTTTCAGGTCTCATAGACGTCCTGTATATAAGAACTGCCTGATGATTCATAGCCACGAGTCAACTACTACTAATCACTCAGTGTGTGGTAGAGGGATACGATTACGTTCACCGGGTCATTGATATCACTGGCAGATGTTGATTGGGTAAAAACTATTCGCGTGGAAGCAGATGCACAAAAGTTAGAGTCGGGGTCGAAAACATTTACAGAGCCAGAAAAAATGGGGTCACGGGCCAAAAAAGGTTGGGAACAACTGACCTATGTGATGGTTTAGGAATCCTAACTCATCTCAAAGTATCGAAGTAAATCATAACTTAGCACATCCTAAAAGAGAGAATTAAAAAGAATACTTTCTTTCCAGTGTCCGGCGTGAGTGAGTTCTGCAGGAGGCTCACCTGAGTGGACGCAGAGTCACACGCTGAGGAGGCCGACTTGGTGCGCGTGCATGTGAGGTCGGGGGAGGGGTCGAAGGTGTCCATGCCGTCAGGGCCGCCCGGTCCGTTCTGGACGGCCGACCCCGGGTCCGAGAAGGGCGGCTGGGGCCCGGCGGTGCCGTCCTCTTCGCTGTCCACCTCCAGTGCCACCAGACTGGGACTACAGAAGGGGAGAGTGGGATGGGAATGGGTGTGAAAGCCAAGCTCCAGAGAGAGA
>OOFG01101927.1:0-14481 GCA_900323295.1 Molva molva | reverse complement strand
TATGTGTGTGTGTGTAACGTGCGTGTGATGATACGTGCGTGTGTAATGATACGTGCGTGTGTAATGATACGTGCGTGTGTAATGATACGTGCGTGTGATGATGCGTGCGTGTGTAATGATACGTGCGTGTGTAATGATACGTGCGTGTGATGATACGTGCGTGTGTATGATACGTGCGTGTGATGATACGTGCGTGTGATGATACGTGCGTGTGATGATACGTGCGTGTGTAATGATACGTGCGTGTGATGATACGTGCGTGTGTAATGATACGTGCGTGTGTAATGATACCTGCGTGTGATGATACGTGCGTGTGTAATGATACGTGCGTGTGATGATACGTGCGTGCGTGTGATGATACGTGCGTGTGATGATACGTGCGTGTGTAATGATACGTGCGTGTGTAATGATACGTGCGTGTGTAATGATACGTGCGTGTGTAATGATACGTGCGTGTGTAATGATACGTGCGTGTGTAATGATACGTGCGTGTGTAATGATACGTGCGTGTGTAATGATACGTGCGTGTGCAAAAAAAGATGTTAAAAAACATAACCTAACGCATTGTGTTGTAACTAAAATATTGTATTATACAAAATAAAATGAACCTACTTTGCTGCCCTATTACGACGCGTATATGCAGAATTTTCTTAAGAACGGAGAAAACAGACAGATGGATACAACCCTCAACCAGTAGTGAAGACTTATGCTTAAGCTCCGTCCGTTCACCAAAATATCCTATGTATTTACTAGAAGGGTCCAAGAAACTGACCCACTCGCCTCACAAGCCTAACCCAAGGTTTGGGCTCCATGGCACTTTAAACTGCCAGCGGACTTCGGTTGGCAGATATTGCTGATGAAATCAGGGATTACCTGCTTGCACAATCATAATTTCATTGATTGTTGAAGATAAGGTTCTGTATATATCGAAGATATGATATCCAACAATTCTCTGTAACTATACACCACCTTTATCTAACAATATCTAATACTAAGCAATGTTGGTGCAAATGAAACATCAAACATACCAAAAAGCTAATCAAAACATGGATTTTTTGATGAATTAGTCATAGAATGCTTTATTTAAATGGTAACCTGTTTTAGAGCACGTTCGATTTCCACCCCCTGGGCCCATGGTACGGCTGGATTTGCCAAACAGTCCCCAGTGTTTCCACGGCGACTCATATCTATTCGTTGTTTGTGGAGAAACCGGAACGCCTCAGTCATCACCTGGACAGCGTCATATGTCAGGGCTGAAGTGTACTGTAACAGAGACAAACAACACAACATTTTCTTTGTAATTACATTTTTAACATTTATCATGTTATTCATAGCATCGTCATCAGTTGTAATCATAACTTGAACCCCACGTTGTGGCAGCACCTTCTACACTATGCATTTATTTTGTTGTTTTGGTTGTCTCACTTAACCTGACGTGCTTAGTGGACAACGAAACAGACACCCTGATGCTTCCCTCATTGTGATGGGGGCCTTTAAGAAGGCCAAAGTTCAGCCTCGCTTCTAGTGAGGCAGAACACTCATAATACTTTCTAAAAGCGCTTGATAGAAGCAAAACAAAACAAACACACTTGTGCAAGTCATCTAAACAGCCATAATCCACGGCTCAAAACAGATGTACTTCAACAAGGGAACCAAACCAGACTCACAATATGCTTACAAGCAACTCAAACGTGTAACAAAACAGACCTCTCCGAGAGAGTTAATTCATTAAGAATTCAAGAAATGCTGAAGGATTAGGAAAGAAAACAGTCCCACAATCAACTCAACTTTTATTAAACGAGTCATTCTCTGAATGAATCGTTCACTTTCAGAATCAAATATGAGAATCAAAAAATGGCTGTGAGCCAACACAGTTCTGCACTAATTCTATAAGTAACTCAAAAACAATCAGCCCAAGGATGATAGCCTTCAAGCCTGGGAAAAAATACATTAAAGTGATATTAACAAAGGCAAGACTGAGAGTGAATACACTGCTGGTGCTGCTGCAAATACCCACTGGATATGAAAGGTTGTATCGGACACTCATAGAACACTATTTCAATATGATCCATTGTAGGCTTCAATCATCGTTATGATAATGTCTCTTTTACTGTGGACAATTCCGTGCACAAAAGATAACTTGAAATAAACATTCCTTTCACAGCCTAATCTCTGTTTGAAGCAGCACATAAAATGTTCTTTTGAGTGAGTTTTTGTGGCTATTTGTCTCAAGTAGCAAGCTTTAAAAAAGTAAACCCAGTAAGAAAGAAAAGGGGATAAGACTGATGTTTAAGGCTATAACATAATTTGGCCCGATTTTAATAATGTTGCATATTATAGTAACCCATTTCTTTATGATTATTATTACTCAGTGTTAGCATTGAAAAAGTGAATTAACCCATTGTTAATTATATCGTTTTGTAATATCTAGTATGGTAATCTCAACATCACAAATTGTAATCTAAATGACAATTTATTTGATCGATTTATAAATTGTATTTGGTTATTTAGTCTGCAAAACTATGTCATAGTTTACAAGTAAGATAGCGATTATGATTATAGATTAAAAAAAGGTAACAAAAACACAACGTTTCTTAATTTCATGGGATTATACACTACTTAAAACATACTTATGAATATTCTCTCTATTATATACTCTCTCCCTACTCTCCAAACGCCGCCCACCATAGAAAAGTGAGGCTCGCTATAACAACTTACCATGGGGCAATTAACCCACCTCTCTGTAGTCTTAAAGCTAGCCTCTACATGGCAGAATGTGTTTTAGAGCACATTTCAAACAAAAACATGAATAGCTGAATGTAACAATTAATGTAATAATAACAATTCTTCATACCCTGATCCTTGTGTCGGCTCCTGGATACTCCTTTTCTTCCAGGCCTTCCCAGCGCTGGTCAAACTTAGCCACCACAGGATCATCAAAATCAACAATCTGAAATCCTGAAACATTGGCCCCTCCATATTGGATTTTAGAAAGATCCCCATCTACGAACCCCTGAAAAACATGAAGACACACATTAACGGTTTGTCATAATAATAAATATGCTAAATGGAAATAAATACAGCTAAATAGCTGAAAATTTGAGTGGATTATATTAAAAACGTAAACATGAAAAAACATATAAATATATTTATTTGTATGTATTATTAGTATTAAGAAATTTGAGATTTGTAGAAAATACAAATACAAAAATTGAATAAGAATAATAACAAAAAAAATATTACAAAAAGTATACAAAAAAAGTATACAGATTAATAATAATGACAGTTAATGGCAGTACAATAGAGTAATACACTGACCAAGTTAGCAATAATGTAGTGGTATCCTTTCACATGCTTGCCAATGGTGATCACCTGTTGGAAAAACAAAATGTGTCCATTCTTAATTTCAACATTGATTTGGTATCATTTAAGTTAAATTAGACATTAGAGTTTATTTAAATAATTCTGATCAGATTTAGAGCAGGATGGCATGCATGTTTTCAATTGATCGACTCAATATGAATTATTTGAATCCCAAGAATGATCTTTAAACCTATGCCCTTATTTATGGGGTTTATGAAGATTTCGCTATGTTATTAATAGGACTAAATTTCTATACACTTTAAGCAGTTTTTTAATGTGATAAGTGCTGGGTACCGAACCTCAATACTTTTTTGGTACTGACCAAAACACATACTACTAGGGAGGCACTTTTAAGACTGCTAAATAATGTGCATATATGGTAAAACAATTGTTCGATTTGCAAGCCTTTACTGGCACATCATATTATTAATTGCCGTAATAAACCATGTGTGTGTGTGTGTGTGTGTGTGTGTGTGTGTATGTGTGTGTGTGTGTGTGTGTGTGTGTGTGTGTGTGTGTGTGTGTGTGTGTGTGTGTTTGTGGGTGTGGCTGTGTGAGAATATGACAAAGGACATTATTGAGAATAATGGTATTAATAATATTATTAATAATGGTAATGCATTCCTTCTATTAAAATAACCTAAAAAATAGTGTTAGTTATAATTTACCATAAACACGTATATTTTTAAGACGCTAACCCAACACTGTCCTCTAGTAATGAACCCTTTAGAAAATACATTTTCTTGAAAGCTTCAATGCTTCAGAAAGCTTCATCTCTCCATCACGTGGTGTGATGGCAAGTGTTGGGCAAGATAGTTTCAAAATGTGATAGATGACATAGCCTATTACTGATTACTGCCATTTGAAAGTAATAATTGACGTAACAATATTACTTTTGGTTTGATGTAAAATGTTAACTATAATAATAATTGCAGCTGTAACAACCTAATAACTTTCACAGCAAACAGCCCATCAACCACTTTTTACAGTCTACGCCATTAACTCTTAATTCTCTTGTACAATACGAAGTAAACAAAAATCAAGACTATCTGCCTTTAATATCTATGTGCTTGCAACTCTATATACGCTGGAGATTTTGTTCTGTTGTAATGCTGTTGCTTAAACTAAATAATACATTGGCTTTGAGGACTAAACTATCGGAAATTACTAGATTTCTGGTAGTAATGAAAAGCCCTCAGGCAGCAAATGATCCTCCTTTTTGTCCTCTTATGTGATTATACATAACCACCCAATCACCAAAATTGTATTAGAAATATATGAATGAATGCTTTGCACCACTTCATCATCAATCGCTTATTGTTCACAAATCCAACCACGCAAATAAAGATGGTGTCACAAAAATGCATTATTTAAAGTCCTATTGTATGTAGCATTTTAGTAACATTGTTAAGAAAGGATTAATCCATACAGACTGCAACAAGTAGACATTAACATACAATAAAGACTATGCAATGAACTCACATGATGCCGAAAGGCATACATTTAATAAATGCTAAAAGAAAAGGAACACGAAGGACCTAATTTGATGGTAATATAATACTGAATATATTAGTCACATGTTATATTACTTTGTTAACGCTAAAATGTATATATTATGTTTTGTAACACTTTACCGCCTTAACAATGATCACTGATAGATTATAGATAGATAGATAGATGGATGGATAGATAATAGATAGATAGATAGATCCAACCTGTTCCATGATGTCTTTAACTTTGTCTTGTTCACAGTCCAGAATAATACGCCGTTCCTTACGGATTTCCAGATCCTGGGACGGCAAGTGAAAATGTTACACAAAATAAATGTGATCTATGTTGTCTTATGAAGCACCTTTTAAAATGTTTGCTACAAATTGCTTTAAATGATAAAAACACAAATACACATACAGAAAGTACTAACACAATATGGCTAAATTAAAAGTTAACAATTGTTAACAAAAAGTTAACAATAACAGACATCTGATTATGGGATAACTAGAATTAAATGCAATTAATAAAATCGAATGAGCATGAGGAAACTGCAGTAAATGACTAGTCTCTAATGGGATATCTGAATTACAGCACTTCTACGACCAAGACCAGAAGGGTTGATGGAGACTGACTGCAGGTGGGTCGACTGGGGCCTGGGCACAGCATGCGGTTGACATGTAGGGTACAAGGGTTTTTTAAGGCTTGAATGGACACTGGACACTGAATTTTGTCTGGCAGACATCACAGAGGACTGTTTCCTAAAGGTAAGACTGCTGACCTTAGTGGGGGGCCCTGATTTACACTAGGAGACAAACCATAATGATAGGGAGACGAAGGATCCCTTTCAGTGTATAAGTGGCTAAAAATCCTTTTGGCAGTCCACACTCACAGACGCAGAACCGTAAATGCTGAGGGAGACACCCACTGCATACATTGTAATTATATTCAAACATACTTATTCTTAACCATCCTGAAAAGATTCTATTCTTAAGGTTCTATTAGAGATGCAAAATATCAGAGATTGGGGGAATGTGAATGTATGTGTGTATATATACCTGGAAAAGTGAGCGGTAGGCTTCATCTTTCCTCTCATCTTTCAGGTTTCCAACATTTATGGCTGTGACTACCCATTTTTTCTCGGCTGCTGTATCCAGAATTACCTGAAGAGTTGACAAACCTACAGACAGAATATCAATAGTTGCATAAATATGTACTTGGTAGTAGTTCATTTATATAATGAGTTATAACTAGTAGTACCATTACCTCTATCGCTGTCATAGAGATAGGCAAATTTCTCCCATTTGTAGTACTCCACTAATGACACCAGGGGACCCTTTATTTCCGGTCTCATCTGGAGAACAAACTGGTTCATCCCTTCCACAGGAAATGAAGGAGTGATGAATGAGACATGGAGTGTCTCGCAGAATGAGGTGATGGTGTTGACTGACTTTTTGTCGTAGAAGCCAAAGATGGCATAAACGCCTCGGGAGAACTGGGAGCAAACTATATTAATGAGAGAGAGAGAGAGAGAGAGAGAGAGAGAGAGAGAGAGAGAGAGAGAGAGAGAGATAATATAACGATTAATTGTCATTATACATAGTAAAATTGGTTTATTTTCAATTTCATAAAACAATGCAACATCAAGCATTAAGCAAGTAAGTAAGTCCAGTTTATTGATATAGCACCATTCACAGACAAAGGTAACACAGTACTTTGCAACAACCGGCATAGGGATAGCCAAAAGCCAGCCTGAAATGTTGAGACTTTAGCTGTTATCTACAGTGTCCACAGAGTCCACAGTGCGTAGAGGGAGTGCGTTCCACAGACTATGAGCCACAGCTCCAAATGCATGATCACCCCTAGATTTCGATCGGGTACGGGGAATCGTTCGTAGGTGTTGCTCAGAGGTCTCAAGCGGTCTATATAAGCTGTGAATGCGGTGCATGCCCTGGCCTTTTGAAAGTCCACAGAATTATACTTTTTTTATTAACAAACATTATTTGTTTTAAAACATTACAACGTTTGTGTTATTTCCTAAGATTATTTCATTCTCAAACAACAATGACTGCAGTTGTGCTGCTAGGTTCGCTACGATCTCTATGTGAATCTTCACTGAAATGCAGCCTGAATGCTGCCAGGTGTTCAGCATATCTCACGCTATATGCGGTTATTTTATACATAATATTATATACGGTTTGGCAGAAGGAGAAGTAGGCAAAATCCAGTATGGTGCAGTATGTCCAAAATGTAAAAGGGGTCTTGACCATGCAGGGCTCTATGGGTGCGGACCCAGATTTTAAACTGTACTCTTAATGTATGGGAAGCCAGTGTAAGAAAATGAGAGACGGGTTAATATTAGGTGTCCAGCAGGACCTTGTCAGAAGCTTTGCAGCAGCATTTTGAATTGTTTGTAAATGACCCAGCAAAGATATGCTGAGGCAGGTAAAAACAGTAATCTAAACGTGAAGAAATAAAATCATGTATAGAACATTTCCATTTCAGTTTTTGTTACAATAGACCTAAGCTTAGTGATGTTTCTGAGATGAAAATAACAGGAGCAGGTCTATAACCTGACATGATGGTCCAAACACATAAACTGATCAAAGATGACACCTAGGTTTCGCAGGTTTAAGCGGGAGGAAGAGAATAAGTTCTAATCCTAGGGACAAGTTTGTCGGGGGCAATGACCAGAACTTCTGACCAGAATTTATTGATATAGTTAATGCAATCATGTAAAGTAGCCAATTGATCAAGCTTATTGGGATTAAAAGATGTGTACAGTTGAATATCGTCAGCATAAGAGTGGTAAGAGATGTCCTTAAAGCGGCTCATAATCTGCCCTAGAGGAAGCATGTATATCTTATAATTAAGAATTCATCTTACACAAACCAGACTGAAACTTATCAAGAAGGTTGTGCACGTCCAAAGTAGTGTTTCGCTGCATGGCAACAGCCTTTTATAACATTTTGGAGAAGAAAGGCAACTTAGAAATAGGCCTGAAGTTATTGTTCAGAGATGGCTCAACATTGTAACCTCAGCAGAGGCTGATCAGCAGCATGTTTAAAGTAGCTAGACAGCCTGGCATACGGGAACTGTTAATGAAAAGAAACACACAAACACCAATAGACGTAAGAGCATTTAAAAACAGATGTTGGTAAGATATCTAATGGACTTGAAGAGGGATTAATTTTACCCACTAGATCAGTGAGATAATTTAGGGAAAGAATACTGAAAGAGTCCAGAATTGATGGATGCGTAGTACAGATGAAGGCCGGCTGGATGAGGGGAATATGCTTGCCTTAACCTTCTAACCTTGTCCACAAAGTGAGTGAGAAAGTGATTACAGTCATCAATGGAGAACACGGTGACATATGGTACAGCAGGTGAAACAATATTGTTAATAATGTCAAACAGTGCTTCAGGAATTCCATTACTGGAGATAAGGTTAGCAAAATAATCAGCTCAAGCATCCTTAAGTAGATAAGCAGTCTTTTAGCTGAAGATGTGGACTTGGAGATTTGTGGCTTTCCATAAACGCTCAATCTTGCAACTTTCATGCCTGAAAAAACTGATGGTATCATTCGTCCCCCGGGATGAGTTTACAGAGGAGACCATCTAGAATTAAGAGGAGCCACACTTTCCAAAACTACAGAGCATTGCACATTAAACCAAACATCCAACACAAAAACCTCCACATTGTTACACAATAAAACCAGGCTTGAATGAAACACTTGAATTGCTCAACCTCGAGATGGTTTATCTCTCGTTTTAAAGGCAGGGGTCTGGGTTAAAAACAACATCAAATAAAATGCATTATGGTCACTAAACAAACAGCTCTTCAGGGTAGATACTATCAATATCAAGACCATAAGGTCCCAAGTATGTACAGTGCGTGGGACCTGACACATGTGACTTTTGATATTAACAAATACAAAAACAGGACTGAATGTATAATCAACATGAATATGGAAATAACAACTATTACTCTACCCAACCTAATAATGTCACTGGTTTTAGTGACAAAAAATAACTAAAACCAGAGAGGAACGGTCATATTGAGCCTAGCAAGCCAAGGGTTTTGCTCCTGCTACTGCCTGGTTCCCAAGAAGTCAGGGGAGATTAGACCCATTCTGGATATCCGCGTTTTCAACAATTAAGCTAGAACAATGAAATTCAGAATGTTCACTATTGGAGTGCTGCTCTGATGTGTGAGAGAGGGAGATTGGTTCACATCCGTAGATTTCAGGGATGCTAACTTCCACTTTTCTATTGTCAAGGCTCACAAGGCTCTTCTCCACTTTGCCTTTATGGGTGTGGCATACCAGTGCCTGGTTACTCCCTGGCCCCGCAGACCTTCTCAAAGTGGGTGGAGGCACCGCTGTGACCGCTCAGGCGTCAAGGACATTTTAGATTTTTTTATCTCAGCGATTTCCTGATTCTGAGCCACTCAGAGGAGCGGCGAGAAGAGACACCATTGCGGTGATATATCACTGTAACAATGTTCGTTGCTACACGCCACCTGGGTGGCTGCCACACTCCACCTAGGGGACTTTTGCTGGGCTCCTCCAGACAGGGACGCATGGTGGTGATGTTGGAAGACCGGTTTATTGTAAGGTTGCAGACAATGATACATGACAATGGTGCTCCATGTTGCCATGTAGGAGAACTCTCCCTGAGTGTGTGTGGTGATGGCTGGTTTCCAGTGTGCACACTGATTACTCAATGTGCAACAGGTGTGCAACCTCACCCAGGCCCAGAGTCCAATCAGACTCGGCCAGGTGAGGCTGCTTAAACCAGCCGTCATCCACACACACTCCCACAATCACCTTCCCTGGGCTTTGCCATCAATAGGGAGAAAAGCTCTCCGCATGCCAGCCGCCAGCTGGTCTACTTTGGACTTAACCTCGTCCTGTTGACACTTACCCGGATTGCAGAAGAGTGACACCGCAGTCTATCATGCACCTGTTGGGGCTGATGGCAGCTGCCCACCTGGTGGTGCCTCTTGGGCTGCTCTTTGTGCACAAACTACAGCGGTGGTTTGCTCGCCAGAGGTTGGATCCAAGGCAACACAAACTCAAGGTTCTCACCGTACCCCGCTCAATGTCACCGGACCTAGATATCGGGGAAGCCGCCTTGCGCTTCTCAAGGCGATTCCCCTGGGCAAGTGACATGAGACCTGGAGGACTTCACTGATTCCTCAGTGACGGGTTCGGGGGGATGTGCCTCTCCGACTCGGTCTGAGGCGAGTGGCTGACGCACCCTGCTGCATCAATGTGATGGAACTTTCCACGGTGATGAAAGTGTTGTTACATTCCTCTCACCTGATGTGCAGGTGCCATGTTCTGATGGGAACAGACAGCGTGTCAGCCGCGGCATGTATAAACAAACGGTCAAGCTCTGGCTGTGGGCTCATCAGAACTTGCTCAGTCCTGTTAATAAGTAAGTCACTGTCATACAAACTTTTTAACTATTTGAAAGAAAGACTTACTTCATCTATTCGGGGAGACTGAGCTGATTGGTCAAGACAGAAAAGGCTGGTCGATTCTACGAGTTGAGTAGACTTGCTGCAACATTAATGCCATAAAGCAGAAGTTGTGCACTCGTAGTGTAAGCGAGTTGTAAAATGAGGTGCAGTTGGAAACACCAATTGTGCACATAATAGACTTTAGGACACAACTCCCATCTTTTTACCAAGTATAAATATTACAATAAGCCCGTACTCTTGTAGTGTTAGTGCATGCATTAGCATTAGCTCTGTCCAGGGCACATTGCCAGCAGCACCATTTGTGAAGGCAAGCAGCCCTCCATGCCAAGTCTTTTTCTACTGGGTTATGCATAAGATGTCTTAGCCAGCCTCACTTAGATTTAGCCTTAGACTTAAATAACTTTAATGTCTTCCGAGAGGAAATTTGTGGGACTGAACAGAACATATAGATATAGTTTACGGCCCACAATCACATTTTGTGGATGAGGTCTCTGAATTTGCAGCTGATTTTTATACATATTCTGACAATGTTCTGCTTATTGGGGATTTCAACATTCATGTGAATAATCCATCTGATTCTCTCGCAAAGGTCTTCTGTCTATCATAGACACGTTTGGATTCCAACAGCTTGTCCGGCAACCTACCCAGAATGGTGGAAACACCCTGCATCTTGTCTTGCCCTGTGTTGTTGAAATCTCAGACTTGGTTGTCTCACATTATACCTCAACTTTATGCAATAAAACTACAAAAAGACCAGCACCATGGTTCAATGAAGACACTCGCATCCTCAAACGAAGCTGCAGAAAACTATGACGCAAATGGCGTTCGAATAAACTTGAAGTCAATCCTCTTGCATGGCCCGACAGCCTGCTCAGCTACAAAACATAACTTAAAAACGTATATAAACGTCTATTTCTCTAGTGTTATTAATTAAACAAAAACAACACTAAGTTTCTCTTTGACATAGTAATAAGTCTGAAACAATAAGAACCTCAGAAAGTGGGCTCCTCTCTCTCTGCAAGCAACTGCTTGGAATTCTTGGAACACAAAATCAAATAAATTACAAAACAAATTGATGCTTCCCGTACTCTTCATCTTGAACATTCTACAAGAGCATTCCTCCCTGAAGCAACCTTCCTGTTCATCAAAATGTCCTTTGATGAACTTTACTAACACTGGCATCTTAGTCCACTACTGTATTCTGGATCCTCTCCCTATCAAGGTTCTTTAAGAACTCTTCCAAACGGTCGGACCTGCTATGCTCAACATCATGAACTTGTTCCTGTCAACTGTAACAGTTTCTGCTTCGTTGAAGACTGCTATGATGAAACCTCTACTCAATAAGCCTGGCCTGGACCCTTAAGAACTCAGCAGCTACCCATCTCTAACATTCTTTTCCTATTTTCCTAAAGTAATGGAATTCATTTTAGCTAACCAAACCATCAATCACCGACGCACAATGGCTTATGGGTAACATAGGAAACACTAATTGGAGAAATTGTGTGTACTTTGAGCTGAATAAAAAAATATATATATATACTCAACGATACATAGCCCTACTAGTTAAAGGAAATTATTACAAAGTTGGCATCGGCCATAACAATGGGAATAGCAACTCAGTCTTATGACACCCCCCTCCCCCTCCTGAGAACTCTCAGCCCAAAACAAATGTTTTCAAATTGTATAGTGTTCGAATTTGAGCAGTAACACGGGGCTCACCTACCCTTTAAAGTACAGTATAGGTGAGAGTGCTCACACCCTTAATCCTCTTCGGTAGAATCGGCACAAGTCATTTTGAGAAATGATCCTGGTCAGGGATGTTTTAGTGAAGCCAAGAGAGACGGTTATGATGGTTTGATCACCCAGACCGTTATATGGTCCTTTAAGGAGAACACTTGTCCTATTTAATATTTGACTTTACAGCTACGTATTTTCTGGGTTTCCATGTTTGTTTTTGATTGAATTATTATTTTGTGAGTCCATGTCTAAGGAATGTGATTTACAAATGAAAGGTCTGCATTTTTGGTACCAATAAAGAATGGTTGGTACACTTTGTGAAAGTATGTGCATAGGTTCCAATATTATGTCTCACTCTGGTAAATGTACAAGCCAATATACCCCTGGAAACATCTGTAGATCAGAGCAGGCCAGCAGCCAGATGAGTCCAACACTTCCAGGAAGTACTCGACTCCCTTGGAGCAGATCAGACAGTTAACATTATAGTAACTGAAAAACTCAGGAAATCAACACCAGTTTCCCCCAGCTTTGATAAAGGTGTCAAGGAATGTGGCATACATACAATCTATGCATAAATGTTGAAGGCTTACATCCCCAAATCAACGTAAGTTCTGCCTGACCTCTACAAAAACACTTGGAACCGCAGCTTGCTCAGTTTGTGCTCAGTTCTCAGCTCAGTTCACTAAACTAGCGTAGCAAAAATGTACGTAAATAAACTAACATATGTCGGCAACCAGATGATGCTGTACTACACTCGAGCAGGACCAACACATTAGTAGTCTCTTTAGTTTTTCTTTATATTTGTGGCAGCATTGTTTACTACCATCCTCAAACTTCTCTGCAAATATGTGAGGTGAGTTAGTGGAAAGTAAATTTCTGCCATCCGCAGAATTTAAACGTATTTTTGCATGTCATTATGTCTGTTACTTTGTGTTCTAGGTACCACTGAAGTAATAAAGGAAATATATACAATTGTACATCAAATAGAAGTAAAATAATAACAAAATAATAATTACACTATTAACAGCACAATATTGATAGACATAGGGTATTAAATATGTTAATGATCGAAAGATTATTCCTTCTTCTGTCTTTTCCTATTCTTGAAGCAACTGCTATTACTTTCATTCTCAATGTAAAACAGCAGTAAATTTATGTAATATGGCACAGCATGTACCACTGTCCATGATGCCCAAGGTTGGGGCCCGTCTTTGATCTTTAGTCTTTAAACCTCTTATGCAATTGATAAATTACTTGTAAAAAAATACTCTCTCAGAGATCTGAGTATAGTGTAGGAGAAAAAAAAAAATAAAAAATAGCCTCCCATGCTCCAAACACATCCAATGAGTTAACCAATGTATACATTGACACTGCAAAGAAGAAAACCTCTTCATAGTCGACAAATGAAGAATATAAGTAAAGTATATAAACGTGGTACATATGTGCAGAATATAGGGTTAAATGTTTATAAACCTATTCAACACCACTGACAATTAACAACAGGACAATAATCGGTGCATTGGTCAGAATAATGTTAATACCAGAACAAGATCTTTATTCTCTTCTATTAGTTTAAAGAAACTGTAGAATTGGTTGAGTGTGATCAGTCAGAGATATTTGTTCCTCTGCATAGACACTTAATCAAGTAAATATACAACCAAATGTCAAATACTTACAGCAGTTAGTCACAGCAAAACTATTGGCCACCTCCAAATTGTCTATGTGTGGCGTAAGTCTGAAGTCTGTTGTTCCAAATTGGACCATAGCGACTCTGAATGCACTGTACTCCTGATCGGCACCCCTGGGGAATAATCCACCTGAGGAAGAGGAATACAAATATATTTGTTAGAAAAACTGCATTACATTACATCATCATCATCATCATTATCATCCGCTTATCCGGGGTCGGGTCGCGGGGGCAGCAGCTCTAGCAGGGGACCCCAGACTTCCCTTTCCCGGGCCACATTGACCAGCTCTGACGGGGGGATCCCGAGGCGTTCCCAGGCCAGTGTTGAGATATAATCTCTCCACCTAGTCCTGGGTCTTCCCCGAGGCCTCCTCCCCACTGGACGTGCCTGAAACACCTCCCAAGGGAGGCGCCCAGGGGGCATCCTTACCAGATGCCCAAACCACCTCAACTGGCTCCTTTCTACGCGAAGGAGCAGCGGCTCTACTCCGAGTTCCTCACGGATGGCTGAGCTTCTCACCCTATCTCTAAGGGAGACGCCCGCCACCCTCCTGAGAAAACCCATTTCAGCCGCTTGTATACGCGATCCTTCATGACCATAGGTGAGGGTAGGAACGAAGATTGACCGGTAGATCGAGAGCTTTGCCTTCCGGCTCAGCTCTCTTTTCGTCACAACGGTGCGGTAGAGTGAATGTAAAACCGCCCCCGCTGCTCCGAT
>OOFG01101926.1:0-20940 GCA_900323295.1 Molva molva | reverse complement strand
TCATCACAACACCCTGCAGTGCACCCTGCAGTATGCACACACACACACACAAACACACACACACGCACACACACACGCACACACACACATACACACACACACGCACACACACACGTGCATGCACACACATACACACACACACACACACATGCACACACAGACACACACACATGCATACCCGCACACACATGTGCATGCACGCACACACACACAAACACGCACGCACACACATACTTTAAATAGAATCTATAAACATATAGATGATAGTTTTCACACACACACAATCACTTATGCACATACACACACACACACTTGCATGCAGACAATATAATGAAAGGCCCAGGCCCTCTTTGTATTCTTATCAATCATTAACACGTTATTCTGTCTCATACTCTTGTGACCGAAGACTTAACAACACAAAGTTTCAAAGCAAAACACATCTTAATTTTAGCACATCTTAAATTTATCAGTATGAAACAATGGGGCTTAAGACAGCATGCCACAGGAGGAGCACATTAGTCACATACAATTAACATATAGATAACATACATAACATACATGCAAACATTCATTCATACATACATACAAATATACATACATACATTCATACATACATACATAAAGAAACATCATGAAACTAGCTCCAGAGATGGGCAAGTTTAATAATAATAATAATAATCATCACAATCATAATTATTGTTATTATTATTATTATTATATAGTACACAAACATACAATGCCAACTCACCGTAGGATCTCTTTTCGCGTAAAGAAAGTGCAGTCCTGCAAACACAAGAGCAGTCCAGTCAGACTTACACCAGAAGAAGTGGAATGGAGGCCAGTTTACATATAGATGATATTCCAGCTGATCAGTGTACATATAGATGATATTCCAGCTGATCAGTTTACATATAGACTGATATTTCAGTAGATCAGTTTACATATAGACTGATATTTCAGCTGATCAGTTTACATATAGACTGATATTTCAGCTGATCAGATACATATATACTGATATTTCAGCTGATCAGTTTACATATAGATGATATTTCAGCTGCTTTCATCAATCAACAGCAATGGGATGCAGAAATTGGGCCTCATCAATTCCAAACAGCAACAGGAGAGACAAACAAGGCATTGTAGATTGCTTGACTGAAGAGAATGCTAATATTATATTCTGTTATATTATACGCCTATTATATTTTAGACAAGATAGAGTAGTCGACACAATCAACAAGAGATAAACTGTTTAAGAAAACATGCCGCCATTCTTTTAATAAGTGATATTGATTTGTTTCGCGGTAAACTCTGAAGCCAATGCCAATGTCTATTTTTATGATTCACGGGAAAGCGCCTAGATGAATGTCTCTGTAGAGCCTAATAATACTGGATAGAACAAACGACAGAATCTCACCTGATAGGCTTCGAACTGTTCATCGGTAAACGTTGTTTGCTTGTTACCCATTCTAGTTGAGTGATTTTTCCATCACAGAAATGCATCACATCGGAAATTCGTTCAGACTAGCATCCTTTTATCTCACAGAAAATGATGTCACGTTGATAAAGGCGTGTGAAAATAACTGGTCAAATATCGGATTCTTCAAACGAAAAAATGAATAAATCTTGTTATATATTGGACGCTCCCTTTCGTCAAAGAAAAACATCCTTTTTTACGCATCCGTCCAAAGAGGTGGCGTGGGTACCAGTTACGCCTTGCTGCTCGTTAGGAGACTACAGGGGATGTTGCAGTCATCGTAGATGATACAGAGCCACCAGGCGGCAACTCTGCATCTCTCCACATTGCTGGCCGGTCCTTTTATATAATATAATACAATTATATTATATACAATTATATTATATATAATTATATTGTACAATACTTTACACAATAAAAACAAATGCAAAATCGAATAAAAATGATATAAAAAAAGGACAGCAAAAAATGAAATACAATTACAACTTGAAGTGGCAAGTCTCGGAATCTCAATTTCGTTCTCTTTGGCGGCACCTATGGCGGAAAAAACAATACCCCAATACACACACAGGTGGGTTGAAGAGCGACTGCGTTCCAAATCGCATACTTTTTCTTTTTACTTGTAGTACGTACTGCAGCTACCCTTACAAAGTACGTACTGTTGCACACAGTATGCATACAATTAGGACATACTAAAGGTGATTTCACTGATTAGCACACCTGTAGCGCCACCCATCGACTTTCGCGGGCTCAGTCGATGTGACATATCTTCTGCTGCGCAGAGGATTGTGGGGCAGAATAGCACAAAAAAGCATGCTGGCTTGCATACTGCGAAATGCGACCGGATGTAGTACAACATCCTGGTATTTTTGGCATACTGCATTTTTCATACTATGTATTGGGACATACTAAATCTTTTTCTGGCATAGTATGGTAGTATGGGTATTGGAACGCAGGGCGAGTCTGTGGCTCTGACACCTCCCTCCTCAGGCTCTCTCCTCAGGCTCCTCTCATTCTGGTATTATCACCCCCTAGTGGTTGGAGGATGTATTGACGTCTCTCCTCAGGCCAGGTCAATTCCCCAAATCGAATTATATGAAAACTATATATTAGAAATCAAATATAAATAGATGAAGACTATATAGGCTACTGTCATATATATGACACACATTCAAATACATTAATATTAGTTATTTAAATAATTATTGAGGAACAAAAACAAATACCCATGTATTCATATCATAACTATATTAATATGGATGCGGGACTTTTCAATCAATCCAAACTACAGGGGGTACGTGTGAGCTCTGAATCTCAACAAACTTGATAATTGATAATTGATTGATAGTTATGTAAAGAATTGCAAATTCCAGTGTAGCTGCAGGCAGTGATTGTAGGGGTACAGCACACCTTGAAAAACAGAAAACATTCACAACACAGTAGGTGGGCTAATGGTTCCAAACAATTATTTTCCATGTACATATTTATTCAAGCTTGCGCACATAGGAATGTCAAGAATGTCTCTGGGTTCAGACATGAACGAATCGAGGTGTGTGTGAATATGTGGAGCTCGTCCGGGCAGTGATTGATGTTCTTGTCCGAGAGAGGGTTAAGCCTTTTGGACATTTATAGTATAACGCCACGGTGTGTATTGAGCTCCATCTGGGCAGTGGTTGATGTGGATAATAATAATAATAATACTAATATGTTATAACTAGAAAAAGTAGTCTACAGCTTGCTGAAAATATACCAGGTACTAAAGGTTTTAGTACCTGGTATTATTAATACCAATCTCCTCTTCCTGCAGAGATGAAAGAAGTACATGTACTGTCTCCTCAGATTCTGGTGTTTTAGATGTGGTACCAGTAGTAGTAGTTGCAATAGTGATAGAAATAATAATTTTGTTGTAGAAGTAGTGGTAGACATAGAGGTTGTTGTCTGGTCTCTGCACCTTCAGTCTCATGATGGTCTAAATGTCACATAGGATTTTTCCACCCTGACAATGTCAAACACTGAAAATGCTCAGGCATAATACTGTATTCCAAAAAATTGTAGCTTCATCTTGGATATATGATTGGCCTTAAAAACCCAGACTGGTCGGGCTCCACGTATAGGTTATACTCTCTATCACCCTGATTTGTGAAAATCTGCCACCAAGGAATGGAAATCAATCAACAATATTGATATTAAAGGTATAGGAAGGGGATAGCCTGTCTTGAAGCTTCACACTAGCAAACAATGCTAATAATACGTATATATTACTAAATAGTAGGCTACTACATAGTACTTTACGCTCAACGTAACTAAATAATCAATAAATCATGAAGTTGGCTGAAATTGTTTTACAGTAATGGCCACTACTAGCGCTCACTTTGCACGAGTACCGTTGTCTAGATTCAGAAAAAAAACCAGATCTGGCAACCCAGAAAATCTTCACAGTGAAGAGTGGTTTCCGCATGTGACGTCACATACACTCCGGTGACTTCTCAGTAGACTCGGTGCGGGACCAAATAGAAGTAGCTATGGCTGGCAATGCGTGGAGGTCAATGGTAAGAAAATGTTGTAGAACAAACGTTCACAAATGTGAAATATTGTGGTATTAGCCTATATTCAATGTCCCCTTGTATATGCTTAAGTGTTTAGGCAAGTTGCTGTTTTTTATTCTTTCTACAGATAATTTCCAATTGGGCCTAATATGCTCGTGCCCTTCAGTGCATCTGTGGCGCTCAATGTTTGACTAGCATTTGTCAGTCCGCATTTGTTATTGCCATCCTCATTCGTATTCTTCTGTTTTGGGTTATTGAATGCCTTTTTCAAGCTTCTCAATGACATCTCAAAAACTGTCCTTGACTGTTGTGTCTTCCGCAGTTGTCTCAAGTTGTGGGGGTGGTGAAACGACCCACGTTATGTTCTACATCTCTTTCAAGGGGGGTAGGTGTCTGTTCATTCTTTACAAACCTAAATGTGATCATAATGTGTATACACTGAGGTGTTATTATCTTTTCGTTTCTATACTCCCCTTATATTCTACTGAGATGTGCCTTTGGCTTTAAGAGGTCAAACAAGTCTGTGTAATCCTATCACAGTATGAATAGATGTGCATGCTTGACTTCGCAGATGCACACCGTAACTTTGATCCCTGGGGATGGTATTGGACCAGAGATCTCCACTGCAGTCATGAAGATCTTTGAGGCTGCTAAGGTAAGTTGAATAATTAGTGATTTTCTTTTTTGGGAAATATTGTTTAAAGTGTAGGTGAACCCCCTGTTTCAGCTCGTGTGGGTGTGGGTGTGTGGGTAATACGAAGACGACAACAAATACATTTTTTACCCTTGTGTTTGAGTACATTTCAATTTCTACATTGTACACAGAATCAGTGCTTTGTTGACATTCAGCGCTGCAGGTGCTTAGCCCATCTTCAAACATCAAGTCCATTACATTACACATCCTTCCCCAAGTGTAGCCTACATCAACCTTAATTCTAGTAAACCCTTAGGTCATTTGTTTTGTTAACCTTTGATGGGATTAGCTTTCATTCTAGATGATTAGCCAATTATAAACACCGTTTTATTGGTATATACTCAAACAAACAGTACAATATCAGGTTTGTCTGTTTTCAGAATATAATTAGGAAGCGTAACCCGACCCCTCCACACCTTTTGTTCTCAACATTTACTACCTTTACTTTTATATTTTCTTTATTCTTTCCAGGCTCCAATCCAGTGGGAGGAGAGAAATGTTACTGCTATCAAGGGGCCCGGGGGCAAGTGGATGATCCCTCCTGATGCCAAGGAGTCCATGGACAGGAGCAAGATTGGTCTTAAAGGTACGCAGGGGTTGGGGGTCAGTGGTTGTCTGGGGGTTAGTTCAAGAATTAAACTCGTAGGTTCACTCGAGTGCACAGGTTTTGATTTAAGTTTCAAATGGATTGAATATCTTTCCACCTACCCCCTGCTGGCGAGCTGGCTTAAAGCTTTGATAATTAAACTCTGTGTTAATGTAAAGGTTAAACTGGAGAAACATGGTCCTCTATACCATCAGCTGCCATTTGCTTCCTGTTTTTCCCCTCGGTTTGTTTAGAGTTCAGACAAAATGAAAAATTAGCTCTCTTAGGTCCGAATTGGGCTACCTAGTTGAATTGCTTCAATACCATGAAATAGATCAAAAAATAAAGTATTTGATTCAATGTAGATATTTTTCATGGACAATGCCAAAACATTTATTTATTCTTAGTTCTGGTATACGGCTATATTATGTAGTTATGACACATGCCTGCACTGGGGTTAAACACATTACATCAAATTGCTCTATTGTCAACAGTAACTCATGGCACAGTGATTGAAAGCTAGCTTTGGTTTTTGAGGAATTTAAATATCATGCCCGAGCTTTACCCTAGCCACAGTGACAATCACTCCCACTTTCTGAAAAGCTATAACCCGTCCCAACCTCCGGATTTATGCAGATGCCTCATGAAAGATGAAAAATGGCATATGATTTCCGTTGGATAGGGCCTTTAAATGTCCTTTGGCCATAGCCAAGTACCATCTGATATTATGTGGTACTGTTGCTGTTCCCCTCTTTGGTGGTAGTACTGTAACTGTGCATGTACTGATAAGGTCGAAGGTCAGGAAAAATGACCTTGGGGAGCAGGAAGTTGTAGGGAGAATGAGGAGGACATTGTGAGGGGGTAATAGAAGACTTGACAGCTGACTGAAAACACGCCTGACATTTAGGGGGGAACCTAAAATGAGAGTGAAGCGGTGTGTCATTATCTCCCTGGTTTCCCTGCTGCAGGGCCCCTGAAGACCCCGATCGCAGCTGGCCACCCCTCCATGAACCTTCTGCTGAGGAAGACCTTTGACCTCTATGCCAACGTGCGTCCCTGTGTCTCCATCGAGGGCTACAAGACCCCCTACACTGACGTCAACCTGGTCACTATCCGCGAGAACACGGAGGGAGAGTACAGTGGCATCGAACATGTGGTAAGAAGAACACACCGTCTCCATAGGACCCATTCAGAGCAACAGGAGTCTGTTTGTTTGAATTGTTTGAGCCACCCTTTAACATGTTGCTGTCTTACTCAATAGCTCTTTTAAGAAGAGATGTGGTAGTTTAGTGGTTGATGGTTCAACTGGAAAGATACACATGAAACTATTTGCATAGCTTTTATTTTGGTAACCGTGGCTGTGAAAGCCTCCAAAGTGATCACTTGCATACACGTGCGTCAAACAAACTATTTGGACAGGAAAGGAAATCCTGTTGTTTGAACCTAAACCAAAACCAAGTCTTGAACTAAAAAACGAAATTGTGGTGGATGTTGTTCAGTGTATCCGTACAACCAAACATGCGGTGGAAAGACAAGCATATATCATGCTGTAACAAATGCTTAAACATTATACATAAGTTAGATTAATTGCATTTTTCCAGCGGTGCTGAGGTGTGTGAGGTGCACTTTGTTGATGTGCTTGTGCACGGCACTGATGTGCGCAGTCGCAGAGGTTATAGTGTGATCAGGTAGCAGACATGAATGTCTCTGTACATCATGCAGTAGCATGTTTCTGCATTTACTTCAGGTTAAAACCTGCCCTGCTGGTTCTACCGGTTACCCAATGATCTCCATCCTCATCCACTCCAACCTTAACCAAAACATTAAATATATATATATTATTATTGCCATTATTAACTACTAGTCCGCTTCTGTTGTTTAAAGGTTGCTGGTGGTATAGTATTTACCATCATACCAAGCATTCTAAATCGATACATTGTTAAATGTCAGCAGTTCACCCTTTTTATACATTGATCTTAACATTGGGGTAGAGGAAAGAGTTTAAAATGATGTTGTTTCACTTTCCAAAGTATTTGATGTAATTAGATATATTATCAATGGGTGTGTATCACCAATGACGTGTTTTGTCATCATTTGTCTCGTTGGTGTTAATGCTAGTCTGGTTAGTTAAACTGATTTATATTGGAAAGTGAAACTACATTATTTACTTTTCCACTACCCCAACATTAAGCTCAAAGTGTTAAATCGACAAACAGCCCCTTTTAAGAAGATAATAAGTGAGTTATTTGCATATCTGCCGACGTAGTATTTTGTAGATTACCCTGGCTTGGATTTGAAGCTTCTCTTCCTCTCCTCGTTGTTTATGTGTGTATTTTGTGTATTGTGGTGTTGCCATGGTAGATTGTGGATGGTGTGGTGCAGAGCATCAAGCTGATCACAGAGGATGCCAGCAGACGCATTGCTGAGTACGCCTTCGAATACGCTAGGAACAACCAAAGAAGCAGCGTGACTGCTGTTCACAAAGCAAACATCATGTAAGGAGTACATGCCTTTTATTATACATGGTTTACCCAATAAATATTGTAATATGTTTCATATATATTTGTAAAATGTGTAATACATTTCACAAAACTTTTTTTGTAGCCTAAATGTGTTTGGTTTTTCCATTGAAAATCATGTATCTAAGCACCAATGTTATTGTCTTAAGGATCAATCCCCTTAAACATCACCTTGGGGTGATGTTTAAGGGGATCTTTGGTCTGTCCTGTCCATCTTCATTGTTAAATTAATTAGTATTCATGATTTAACCAGGCGCATGTCTGATGGGCTGTTCCTGAGGAAGTGTCGCGAGGTGGCAGAGACCTACAAAGACATCAAGTTCACTGAGATGTACCTGGACACTGTGTGTCTCAATGTAAGTATAAAAACCATGTAGAGGATTCCCATTGAACAGATTATCCTTAAATTAATAGCCTTAAAATTTGTGTCTACAATCAACAGACGATAACATAATGTGGCGTTCGTCTCCCAGCTAATGTAGCTAATTGATTTTTCAAGGCCTGCACTGCAATCGCAGTATGTACAAATACCCAAGCATACTGTAGTTTTTGTACTAGATTGTGATGGACTAAAGTTTAGTTGGCATCATATTTAATAGTCTAATCGTCGTGTCAGAAAATTGTGCATTTGTAACAGCCGGATATTGCATTGGGAGGATGGGGATGATAAATAAGTGATACAACAGGAAATGCCTTTAAGTTCTAAAACATTTTTTTGTGGGGATGGGGGATTGACTCAGTCGTCTGTGTGCAATTTGCTGTGTTATGTTTTGCTTTCAATAAATGTCCTTATTGTTTGTTTGATAACCCCTTTGTGTAATGGCAGTGGCACTATCCAATCATTTTCTTTTCAAAACAGCACATTCTAAAACGTTAGTCTAGAAGGATACACAATATCAGGATTTCGAAATGCTGCCAAAGTTTGGCAGCATTTCGAAACCATTAAAGCGCTGGCGAAAACGATTTTCTCGATCGGTACTCTAGTGCATTTTCGCTGTTCTGTTCAATTGAATGATGGCGCATTTGTTTAATACGCTTAAACATTCACATGTTTTTGACATTCATATCCCGTCAAATGCTTCTACAGTCTCTCGATGCGGGTTTTGTCATGATCGGATATGAATACCGTGCGTATTCAGCCTGAACGGAGCTCTCCGTCTTCACAGAGACCGGCCATAGTTTGATCTCATGGATGTATTGTATTACGGTACATTATATAAGCATATACTATAGTATATAAGGCTTATTGTATCCTATATTGTCTGTCAAATTGAATGCAAATGCTGACATGAACGGAGGCACACGTCGTCATATTGTGAAAAGCTTATTTGTTGGTAGAGGCAGTCTGTCATTTAACGGAGGCACTGCAAATATGTAATATTGATTCGAAAACTATAAAAGCATGATCACAGATAATCTCTAGATTGCATCTGATTTTCTTTTTACATTTTTGTGTTTTTCTCTTTCAGATGGTGCAGGACCCCACCCAATTTGATGTGCTCGTCATGCCAAACCTCTATGGTGATATTCTCAGGTTTGTTTCACAACCATTTTAACTTTACTTTTGAAGAAAAGAAAGTCGTTCAATATTGTTTTAAATGGTTTTACTTTCAAAGAGTATGTATTTATGTGTGTCTTCTGCAGTCACCGCAGTATGTATTTTTAGGGTTAGGGTTTTACATGTGTTTCTGTCTCCTGCAGTGATCTTTGTGCTGGTCTTATTGGAGGACTGGGAGTAACCCCCAGTGGAAACATCGGAGCCAATGGCGTTGCGATATTCGAATCGGTTTGTGTTTACTATGTTTCGTTAAGGTAGTTGTAATGGTAACAAATTATGCCTTTCAGCAACTTTTGTATGGCCCTCCATGATGCAATAAAAAGGCATTACCTGCTTTTCATTCATGTAATGGGCTCAATTTAGGCAACATTTTTGTCTCACATGGATCATTTAAATTGTGCTATTTGGTCCCGTTGCCCCAGTGTTCTTACTGAATGTAGGCCTTCCGTTGGTACTTCTCTTTACTCCAAGATTAAAGAGAAGTACCAAGGGAAATAGCTGGAACCCTAAGCCTACAGTATTTAGATGCTGACTGGTTCTGTGTACCCTTCCCCCAGGTCCATGGTACTGCTCCTGACATAGCAGGCCTGGACATGGCCAATCCCACCGCACTGCTGCTCAGCGCAGTCATGATGCTGCGCCACATGGGTCTTCACGGTTACGGCAAGAAGATCGAGACGGCCTGTTTTGACACCATCAGAGATAAGCAGGTGGGTTGAATGGGCTAGTTCGTTTGTTTTTTTTCAGGGTTTCCCACATAAAGTTGAGTGGAGGGGGAATTGCTTCCTAGAAGGAGGACGGCAATAACGTAGGGCTGTACCCTAAAATTGTGATGTTGATGTTGAATCATGCGAGTCGACTCAAATTTTCTCAGTCAAACAATCCTATGATTTAAAAAAAAAAGAATCAAGTCATTATAATAACCAAATAAAACGGGATATAGAGGCTGCTGTAGGTAAGATTTGAGAGTTTGTAATAGAGCAGAAGATGGTAGTGAGTGAAGTGTGTGTCTGTACACGCCCCTTTTGTCGGTCAATGACCTATGCATATGCGAAGGTATATTGCTTGGATATATGGATTTTTCGACACATTTTCAGTGGTGGAGACACTGTCACGATTCCGGATTTGCTCGTTGGTTCATGTACATTTGGGGTCGGAAACGCTATTTAGCTCCCTTGTGTACATGAAAACATGATGTGGATATATAAATGCAGGCACTCGGCAAGGACCTGTGTTGTGTTTCGGAGTCACAAAGTGGATTATTGCAAACGTGGGGTCACGCAGAACTTTGAATTAAGCTTTAGTCTTCAGCTGCAGGGATTAGAAAAACTAGGTTAATAGGATGCAACCTATGGCCATCACCACTAGGAGGCCACCTTGGTCTGTTGTAGTTTCATTTTCAATTCATACATTCATTGTAGGTCAAATAAGTACTATCACTATGGTGAGTTGAGATGACTAATCAGGCTGCAACTGTAAATAAGAGACTGCAGTTGCTATGTCTTTTTCACTTTAAATCTTTCCTTTTTGAATACTATGACTTATTTGGAAATAATGTGTCTTTGGTCCGAAAAGCACACGGAATAGAATACAAAACGCAATCAAAAATCATAGACCGTGAGCGAATCCCAAATTAAAGTTATTTGACTCTTATTTAAGGTGCAGACTTTGGTTAACTTTGTTTTCCTCTTTATTTCCCAGGTGCTGACTAAGGACCTTGGTGGAAACTCAAAGTGTTCAGAGTTCACAGCTGACATCTGCCGCAGGGTTCAGGATATGGACTGAAACCAGCCCCGCTAGGTAGAGGAGCTGCAGCCATCATTCATGCCAACTGTATTCTGGTTTCTTTCCAACCAGAACATACATTTAATTCCAACGGTTCACTAACCAATCGATAGTTGTCTTTCACTGCTGTGTGGTGAGCAGATGTTAGATCATAAATGCATTCATGGGAGGACTGTAAAGATGGCTGGCCCTCTCTAGTATTTTCATACAGTACATGTAATAGAAATATAAGCGGGAGTGCAGCTTGTGGAGGATAATACCTCGTAGAATTGTATCAAAAAAAGTCACATTCATCCTAAATGTACGCACAATGTAAATTGCAATCGTGTAATGAAATGCAATATTTTTTTCGGGAGTGTGGCCTACTCAAGAGTACCTTAGAATTATAACAACTCTGCATGTTGTTTTTTAATGGTTACTTATTGCGACTGCTTAAGTGTACTTTATTTATTACTGTGTGCTGTGTTTGTTCTCATGCAGCTCGGTTCAGCTAAAAGGGTTAAATATATAAAAACAATTACACCATAACTTTTGAGTGATCACATTATTTCTTGCATTTCCAGTAGTCATTCAGAAAGCAACTGCTGAATTGTGTTCCCTTTGCAACTACATGAGACAATAACCTCTAGATTTGGTTCTTTTTCCAGCAGTCGGATACTACACAACTTTGTTTCCACGGCACAATGTTTATTCCCCACAATCAGCATGTTACTGTCTATCTGCCCATAGCATTAAACATGGAAATGCCGTAAATCAAGGAAGAATCCAGACATGACCTGGTAAACCCATCCATCAAAATTAAAATAGCCTTACACTTTATATAGGTTAAGAAAATCTAGTTTATCTGGAAAATGTATTAAATACACGATTTTGACAACTTCAATAATAAGTTATTACATTCTCCTCCCCTGAATGTCAAAATTCTGAAATCCATATATTAAGAGCATTATTTGCAAACCTTAAAACTCTCGGAACCCGTCAGTGAATTCAAATATATGCACAAATATAAATATGTTCCGTCAAGCCACCAGGTTGGTCATAATAGAACCCATTAACCTACAAGGAAAAATCCAATGATGACCTTAAAATATGCCCATATACACAAAACATAATTCAACTACAATGGACCCTTTACCATGGCCTGGCTCAGAGATAGAAGACGTAACTGCCGTGGCGCTCTGACATGCTATATTGATACTAAACAGTGAACTTACCACGTCCTCAACCCATTAGCCTGTGTGCGCAGCTTCTGGGTGTTCATGATCTGGATCAACCTACTGGCAGCGCTGATCATACGGCTATCTCTAGAAATAACAGTGTACGGCCTGGACACAGCTCTGCTGTAGTTGCATGGTAAGAGCTAGCAAGGTCCAGACTGATCTGTGTGCTGACGGTGTCATGGAGGAACAGCTGTTGATGTCCCAGGTACGTAATCTTACAGGATCCCGTGGACATGGTTCAATGGGTGGCATCTGGCCTTCCAACTGCTGGTTAACTTCGTTAAGAGGAATCTGAGAAACCCAGAACCAAGTGTGATCAGTGTTGTCATGCACACCCGGTCTGGTGAGTTCTCCGGTTGAGAAGTAAACAACCTCATCCTCATGTACAGCACAGGACGAGACCAGGGAGGAGCCCTCAAAGGTTATGGTGGACCATCTTTGACCGGCCTAAGGGTTACGGACCTCAAAGGTGTGTGTCTGGGGTTCGGGTTAGGCTTGACCACAGTGTAGTTGATCAAGTTTTACAAACATTAATTATCACACGTTTAAATTAAGAAGCAAAAAATTATAGATGTTGAAAGGTCGTTTTTTACCCCATTGATTTTATT
This sequence comes from Molva molva, assembly GCA_900323295.1. Lineage (NCBI taxonomy): Eukaryota > Metazoa > Chordata > Actinopteri > Gadiformes > Lotidae > Molva > Molva molva. The sequence goes on along the minus strand of OOFG01101926.1, from coordinate 7,950 downwards.
AATACGTTATTAGACATTCCGATTTGTTTTAACCTTAGTGGTGATATGGTTGTCATTTCCTGTACCCTCTTCTGCTCTGCTCTCCTCTCCTTATCTCAATCCTCCTTTTCTCCACTGTCCTCTACTTGTCTGCTCTTGTCCCCTCTTCTCCTCTCCTTCCCTTGTCTCCACTCCTAAGCAATTTTTTACATTTTCTTTTTAGGCTACAACAGTCGTTGAGTAGGAGTGTTGTACTGATCTATGTTTATGAAATGCGCCACACACCATGACGTTACTGTGTAAGTGTCCAACAACATTAACAGCTAATTAACCCCACATCTGAGGGGTAGTGTATCCTCTGCCTCGGCGTACCTTAGTTGTGACAAACAAAAATAACAGCACGTGGGATCGGAGCAAAGTAGAATGTTCACAAACGGGTTGGCGGAGACTGATAAGATTTTCTCTAAATTACAGTATTATTTTACAGCGACAGTGACAAAACGGCATAGCTACCATGTTCAAGTTCATAGAAGACATACTACGAAAACTATAGACCTGCATTAGGCTACATCGAGTCTATGAAACCCAATTTATGGAAATCATTTTCTAGAAATACATAAATGCAAGGATTTATGTCATCGTACTAGTTTTGATTCAAATTAATCTTGCAATTATTAATCATCAAAAATGTGTTTTTTAAGAGATAAGATTTGAGTTGTAAAGAATAGAAAACAGCGGAAGAGCACGATTTTTAAACTTGCAAATTAAAGGCATTCATTTGCAAACTTGGTATCCTGAATATACCTTTATTTATTAATTTTCTTTAAAAAAAAAAAAGTATATATTTTTTGAGTTAGTATGTATTGTTTATCTGATTTTGTACTCTGAATGCATTATGGTGCATTATATAAGATGGCTCAGCGATGAGTGTGCTTATTGATGATTGTGTGTAGAATTATTGGTTGTATTTGTGAAAAATGAAATGGCCTGTCTTTATTTTTGAATAAAAATTAAAACAAAAAAAAATAAAAAACCCAAACCGCACATGCGCACTGCTGCGGTCCGATCGGCGTTGCTGGCTCGCTTTTTAACAAGCACATCTATGGTAAAAACCGTAACAACAAACTACCACGAGTTAAGTTACAAAATGGACAATGCGCTTATAAGAGCTGTTTACATGTTCCCCGAGATATATGATTTAACTCTGATTAGCTATAAAAACAGCCAACAGAAAGAGATGGCGTGGAAGAAAATAAGCGATCATGTTTGTGTGCCTGGTAAGTTTCAAATGATCTAACACTGCACGTGTCAGATAATTCGTAAGCAACCGAGCGTCTTGAGAAATATTGTGTAACGTTACATGCCAGTGGCATGGGGTTAAACGACAACTGCTTGAATAAATCATTAGGCTTAATATAATACGGATCTCGTTATCATAGTAGCCGCCGGATACAACATGTGGGTTTGTACGTTAGAATGCTCGTACTCTTAGACAGCCTTCTATCCTGCGGGTGTATAATACAATCGAGTTGCTGTTTTATAAAGTGCATTTCTTACGTTTTGGACACTTCGGAGCTTCAACAGCTCTTCTTTGACTCCTACGATGGTTTGTGTCTCACCGACATTTTTTCACTAAGTTAGAGAAAGCCACGCATGGTCAATTTCGAGGCAAAACATTCTCAACATGGCTCTTGTACCTACATGGTCATCTACAAATCCCCTGGTCTCTTATTGTTGCAGTCCTCGCTGGCCTCATTTGTCACCCAACACGTATTATGCTCCGTTTCTGGTTCACACTAGCCTGGGAACCAGACTAATCTGCGACCTCATGTTTTATTTGCTCTGGCATAAAGGTCTTGCCCCCTCCTGTTCAGAGAGATTTCCAGCAGACCTGACCCAGGTCAGGCCAATCATAACCGTTTATCTAATATGGGACGGGTTTGATACGATAGAGCATGTGATAATTTGACTACTTCCGGGGTCAGTAGGTTTTTGAAGATGTGCTTTTAAAGCCACAAATATCTGTGTTTGTCAATGTTTTGGTAAATGCTGGTTGGCTGGTCTCTTCCTCGCTGCTCGATATTTAAAAACTCCACAGGAAGGAAAACTGCTCATCCAATTGTCTTGGCCATAGCAGCAGCTGTAATTACTACTTGTGTTATTTATTTTTTAAATGTAATTTAGAATTATACACAGTGAGACAGGTCAAGTCCTTAGATAACAAAGCACTGGGACATGTGAGTATAGGCCTACCTATACCTATATAATACTCAAGAAGAGTATTGTCAGCCTGTAAGAAGCTGACAAGCAGACGGTAGCTCCAGCCACAAACAAACTTTAGGCACAGTAACTTCAGTCTGACGCGAATGAAAGGAGATGTGATCCAGTTCTCTGCCCTACGGCCCCTGACGTAACTCATTAACTTTTAAAGGAGCACCAATGGTAAACATTCAATATACATTTTTGTATTTAAACATTACCTATGTAAATGGTAAATGGACTGCATTTATATAGCGCTTTTCTAACCAGTGGCCACTCGCTTTACAATTATTGCCTAACATTCACCCATTCACACACCGACGGTTTCAACCATGCAAGGAGACAGCCAGCTCGTCGGGAGCAGTTAGGTGTAAGTTTCTTGCTCAGGGACACCTCGACACTCAGCTAGGAGGAGCCGGGGATCAAACTAGCAACCTTCCGGTTACAAGTCAACCCGCTCTACCTCCTGAGCCACTGCCGCCCCATGTCTTCATATAATGACTAGAAATGATGAACTATGATATTTAAACAAACTTATAACCTCATATTGTTGTTCTTACACACAATATTTTGATCTGTTCGTCTCCCATCAGTCGCTTTGTGTCGCAGGCGTTGGAAGGGACTCCGGGACACGTACATCCGGGAAGTTAAGAAAGAGATGATGGCCATCAAGAGTGGGGCGGAAGCCGTAGGCTCTCGGAAGAGGTGGAAATACACTGGTGATTTGGCCTTCCTCAACCCCTTTATCAAGGGCTTTGAGAACATGGAGCAGCATGGGGACACGGAGAACTGGACTGGGGGAGGAGATCACAGCAACACCGAGCCTGTGTTGCTGGAGGTCAACTGCGGCAACAGTTGTGCGGGGAAGCCAGCGGAGATAGGTGAGGGTAGTGCTCACAGTCGGCAGAGAGAAATCTCAGATAGTCTTGTTAAGTCAATACGGATACGGGTCATGAAGGAGAAGGTAAGGGCTTGGGCATCTTGCTTAAGGGTTGAGATGGGTGGGAGTGGGCTACTGGGGGTCGTACACCATAGCACACTACACTATCCTTATCCTTCAAGCACATCAGCAATGTCTCTCCAATGATATTTAGTATTTTGTGTTGATTTATTGATCTCTACAGAGGTTAAAACTGAGGATATTGTGGACGAGCCAGAGAAGGAGTCGACTGTGGACCATGGCATGGTGAACTGCATGCGGACACTCTCAGAGCCGTTTGTTAAACAAAGCTCAGCCGAACTCTTTTGCAGAAGCATCGTGCCACATCTGGAGAGGCTGCCTTTAGAGAAACTCATCAAGGTCCAGATACAGATCCTCCAAGTAGTTCAAGATGCAACGGGTAGCTAGGCAATTTTACGTACAAATAAAGAATAAAAGGAAACTTCAGCATCACAGAGATGCATTTGAGCAAACAATACAGAAGTAATTTTCATCATAAAATTGTTCTCCTATTCTCCCATATTGGGAAGATAATGGGATTAGAGGTTTGAGGACTATTTTGTGTATTTTAATTTTTTTTAAATGCATGTTTTTTTTATGGTTAAGTGATGGACGACATAAGTCATTTACTTTTAATTATATAATTAAGGTTTATCAATGTGTGCGTTACAATTTCTCTTTTAGATTGTGTTAAAACATTGTAAAAAATGTGTTTTCTCCAATTTCATTTTAAAATGACGATGACAACATTTGTGCTGCTGAGTTGCAATTACTATGCGAGTCTATGCATGGGAATGAGGAAATGCTCCCTGGTTTTCAGCATTTCTCACGCATGCCGGTCTATGTAATCGCTCTTCCCCACCGCTTTCGTGAGGGAGAGGGGAAGGGCTCCAATGGCTCATATGTGTTGGGAGAAAAGCTGTATTCACCTCAGCTTTAATCACAACACAGCGCAACAATAGTGTTATGGCTAAGTTACATTTCCACCATTTCAAGCAACAGCAGCCAATGCTGCGACCATGACACCAACTTTGCAGTTAAACATTTGGCTGAAGGATGTGTAGGACAGCAACACTGTTTCACTTTCTTCAGTCAAATGCACTGACATTGCATATATTAGATTAGACATTTTTCATTTTAAACGTGAAATATGTTACTTTAATTAACTGCAGATATTTACTCCATTAAAAAATATTGTAAGCAGAATACCACGAGTCTATTGATCCTGGTCCGAATCTCGACTTACTTACAAAAAGTTTTAAAAACGTAGGATAAGATATATAGACTTAAATTGCCCTGAAACGCTAAATTTAAGAGAGTAAGGTATTGAAGCCTTTAAAGTTTGAACTTTCTTTTTGTTTTTCTTCTCAGCTATTTGCTTTTCAGTTTGTATTGCTACCTTTCTAAACTCATATTTCATGCATTCCCAATTTTTATGCCGAAACAATGTTAATATTGCATTTTCCACTGATAATCAAATGAATGTCAGCCATGTTTGGTTTTCAGCGATAGCAGCATCCATATCAACCACCATAGCAACGATGGAAAACGTTATATTCCAACAATTTTCTGGTGAGACCTGAAAGAATTTTTGTAATAACAAACAAACTAAACGTCAACGGCCTATAGAAAATAATAGGCCAAAATAACGTAGGCATCTCACAATTTTAGAGCCGTTGTTGTGAAACTACTACGTTTTCCGCTGTGGTCCAACGTAGCTATACTACATTTTGGTGTGCGACTGGGTTGACTTATTGTAAGTTGCTTTGGTCAAAAGTGGCAGCTAAATAAATGTATTGTAATGTAGGTGGCCATCTATCTTGATTCCAATTCAAACCGCTATTCAGCCCCCAAATTACCTTTAGTGTTTGGAAATGTTGAGAACATGGAGCTAATTTATCCTTGCTAAACATCTGATATTGTTGGATCTACTATTACTAGCATGCATATCAGAATCAGTTGGTAATGATCAAAAGCCAATCATCCACATTCTCGCATTGTACCTTTTCATTTGACCTATTGCTCCCATGTGTAAACCATGTTGTATCCCCATTGCTTTTTCAGAAATACAATATCATCACCTTTGGGTTTCCTGAATGAATGTAAAGTCTGCATTTTTACCGTTCCAATAAAGAAATAAGGATGTAGACCTTAGCATGTTTTTAAACATCTGGCATTAACAGAGAAAATATAAACAAACAGATCAACAAAATAATTAATGTAGGGACTTTAGACCACATTTGCCAAACACTAATTCAATCTGGCCCGCACAATAATTAAAGTTTTCAATGAATACGTTGGCCCGCATCTCCACTACAGTTCCAGCAGGCACCGCAAACGTGGGTACTGCATGCTTGCTTGCCGCATCACCCTCCCACCAAGGCGTTTTAACATTTAATCGAACCACACTCTTCTCTAATTCCATTTTTGGAATCCATTATAGCATTTCTCTTAGTTAACATTATATTCGTATTGGTCAGAATGGCAATTAGTTATCTGCAATGACATTCTCACTAGTCACAATGTATTTTTGGATATTCAAAATTACATTATGGATATCTGGAATGGTCTTTCCTTTTGGATATCTGAAATTAAAATTATGATTATAACAATTGGATTGTAGATATCTGAAATGTGAGTTTTTCCTAGTAAAAATTAAATAGCAGAAATATTCATCGATATATATATGTGTAGGCCTATGTATCAAAAATGCTATTAGGGATATCCGAAACTGAAAGCACAATAAACATGAAAGGCAAAAGTGACGTCACTTGTCCTAGGAAGAACGACGTTGTTGATATCTGAAAGGACAATTGTGGATAAGAAGAATGCAAATTGTTGATATCTGAAATGTTATTTTTCACTAGGAAGAACTGAATTACAGATATCTGCAATATATTATCCAGTCTCGCTTTTAAATATTTAAACGGCTTGCCATATGTCATCCACCACGACCTCCTCCCAATATGTCCTTTGTCGCTCTTTATACTACGTCCCCTGACTTGCTAAAGCCTTTCTGGCAGAAAGCCTTGAAGGCAAAGTTCTCTCGCGCGTTCAAAAATATGCGTTATTTTGGATGCATACAAATAGTACGCCGGAAAAGAGTACACACTGTAGTGTGTGTGTGTGTGTGTGATGTCTCGTCGGTAATGAGCCAACCACGCGAGACTAGGTAAGCGATTTTGTTTCTCACGTGTCAAGGTAGACGCCTCCCAGTCTCCCCCTTCACTCACTGTACTGTTTCAATACCATACGATACCGTTACACTAGTGAAGAAGTGTCTTGGGCGGGTGCCGATTACGATCACACATTCAGCAAGAAAGGCACGAGGGCGACTATGGCGAAAACATACGACTATCTTTTTAAACTGTTGTTAATAGGGGACAGCGGTGTCGGAAAGACGTGTCTACTGTTCCGATTCAGTGAAGATGCGTTCAATACAACGTTTATATCAACGATAGGTGAGTTCCTTGATTTTGTCTTTGTATGTGCGCATTCTGAAATGCATGAGGATTGTGGACAGATGATGTGAGCTGTAGGCAGATATGTCATTTTATGATCTAGACTTACTGTAAAGGAAAACTGAGTAGCGAGAGGCCCTTTACAGAAATTGCTGTAAAATCACATCACTATGTATCGGTATGCTTCTCATACGACACAGCACAACGAGCGGGTCACGCTTGTCTGTCAAGTTATTGTCAGTTTCTCACTATATTATCCATAATAGCACCCAGGCATTATGTCATTTGTTAATTGGTTAAACAAACCACACGGACAAAAATCTTGATACTATAAAATCATAATTCAATCTTCATCTCGAAGTCGAAAATTGTCGACGCCAATCATAAATTATTCCATGTGCTTATTAACTATGGCATTAGTAATAAAATACGTTATTCTGAATGTATTTTGTATTAACACGTATACCCTTATCTCAACAGGCCTTTAACCTATGTAGTGAATACAGTAATCCCGTACAGTAATCCCCTCTACATTTCCTTATCAAATCTATGTAGTAAATTGCACAATCTAAATGGAATAGGGAGTTTCATGGGTCATTAACTTATTAGCACCCAGAGATGATGAAGGCCTAGACATGAAAAGGAAAATGAAACTTCCAGTTTCACCAATAATACGATGGCCAAGGTCATTTGGGAAATCAGAGAGGTAGACACACACAAGCGCACGTGGTTTGATTCTACAGCCAAATTGCTTTCACTTTCCATCCAAAATAGCCAAAATACCATTTATACTTTTACTGACAGCCAGACCTTAAATCATCTATGCAGCACAGGAACAATGCATTTTAGGATTAGGCTAGGCTATGTTGACTGTGATAAATGCATTAATAACTTCTATGAAATCTTGGGGGTATTCTTAAAGGATAGGTTTGCTATTTTTATCCGGCATGATTCTAGAGTGTGGACACCATTTTATCCACAGATTGTCCTGCATGATTCTAGAGACACAAACTTCATAAATTGGTTTTATATTGAGTGTGTTGGTTTCTTCAATTAGCGATCTAGCTGGGCCAGAATGGAAGTCAACGGAGCAAGTTGTGGGTCGTTTGAAATGTTACGTTATATATTTATATATAGTTTTTCAAAACAATAAGTTCAGGGTGGATTGATTCATGTCGCTGTTGTGAAAAAAAACCAATGACTTTACGTTCTTGGAGGGGTTAATGTTGTCACATCACAAGATCGTGTCAATACATTGTCATAGTTAGTATCAGCCATTGTTGGTCGATTGGACTCTAGACTTTAACATGT
>OOFG01101922.1:0-10934 GCA_900323295.1 Molva molva | reverse complement strand
ACGTTGTAGATCTGGAATGAAGATTCCAGATCCTATACTGATAGAAGATACCAGATCCTATATTGATATCAGATCCTATACTGATGGAAGATACCAGATCCTATATTGATATCAGATCCTATACTGATGGAAGATACCAGATCCTATACTGATAGAAGATACTAGATCTTATACTGATGGAAGATACCAGATCCTATATTGATATCAGATCCTATACTGATAGAAGATACCAGATCCTATACTTATATCAGATACCAGATCCTATACTGATATCAGATACCAGATCCTATACTGATGGAAGATACCAGATCCTATATTGATACCAGATCCTATACTGATGGAAGATACCAGATCCTATATTGATACCAGATCCTATATTGATACCAGATCCTATACTGATACCAGATCCTATACTGATAGAAGATACCAGATCCTATACTGACAGAAGATACCAGATCCTATACTGACAGAAGATACCAGATCCTATACTGACAGAAGATACCAGATCCTATGCTGATAGAAGATATCAGATCCTATGCTGATAGAAGATACCAGATCCTATTCTGCACATGGGTATTGATTAGGTGAAGGAAACTTACAAGAACATGGCTTTCCATGGGATGTCTAAATTGAAGAGATTTATTTCAATTCATCGCTATATCTGCTTCCAATTCATAAATATACCTGACCTGGTGTACCTTTTGTCCGTCTAGAAATTGTTCTTTCATGGTCGAATGACCCATGCCTAAAATATGTGTGCTTTTTCTGATTGTACCACAGTAACACAAATACCTTCTTCTTACACATAACTTCCAACCTAACACATCCTAACCCTCTAACCCCAACCCCATGTAGTATCTTGTTTCAACTCTAACCCTGACCCTAACTACCAACCCCATGTAGTATCATGTTACAACTCTAACCCTAACTATCATCCCCATGTTGTATCATCATGTTTAACCCCTGACCCTAACTACCAACCCCATGTTGTATCATCATGTTTAACCCCTGACCCTAACTACCAACCCCATGTTGTATCATCATGTTTAACTCCTGACCCTAACTACCAACCCCATGTTGTATCATCATGTTTAACCCCTGACCCTATCTACCAACCCCATGCTGCATCATCATGTTTAACCCCTGACCCTAACTACCAACCCTGTGTAGTATCATCAACCACTAACCCCTCTCATCCCCATGTTGTGTCAACTCTGCCTTTCTGCATCACTGGGTGCATTAGCTTTGAACAGCAAAGAACTAATACTGTGTGATGAAAATCAATAAAATAAAAAAGTGTAAACGTTGAAAAAAGACCTGAAGATATTGAACTAAGAGCATGCTATGATTGCACATATATGGTGATATTAATGCTATTGATTGTATACCATCACAACGCAAAATATTTAATTTCTCCATCCGCTGCTGGCAAGACGGAAGTGTTAAAATGTCATGTAATTACTTGTGCAAGCATTACATTAAATGTAGTGATTGCCCCTCTTTGGAATAAAAAAATGAATAAATCACTGAATGAAGAGTTTTCAGTCCAGTTTGTCACACTGTTTACCTGGCTTGTGTTAACCTGAGCACTGTGAGAGATGACACAGATCTTGACCGAGCCTACCGGTACTAAGATTAGGGTTATAACCCCAACCTACATAGCGCAGTATGGGTACACATCCCATATGAAAATATTACTAATTATATTGATTAATAGTAATAACAGGAAAAGTCATCACTAACCCTAACCATCTCTTCTTATCTTCAGATAAGTGATGATTGACATGGTCCAGAATATCTATTTTCTTGTATTTCCTTTGTCAATTTGGAATCTCACATCCACTTATCTGAAATGTAATCGGCCTCTGACCAGGTTTAATTCAAGCCCTCAGTTACTCCTCGATGACTTCTAAACCTCATTCTGGAAATCAGATTGTAAAGACTAAGGTAAGTGTGAGACTACTTAAAGCCATGCCTGGAAAGAAAATTTCGGATAATACAGATAAATATGCGATTTTTTCTAAGATTATGTTAGTCAGCGTCACTGAATACAAGTTTATCACAAACAGATGGAAGCTCTGCAATATCATGCCTCATAGAAGCCAGTGGGATGGAGCCCTGCTGGGATTGGCTACTGAGCCAGATGGTCTCTAGTCGGATTGGCTATTGAGCCAGATGGTCTCTGGTTGGATTGGCTACTGAGCCAGATGGCTCAGCAGGTGTGATGGATGCAGGGATATCATCTTCACGCCAGGCTACCAGACAAACAGTCAAATACAGGTGAAGATGCAGTAAACAAACTCACAACCACGCCCCTGCTGCAATACATAACTCCGCCCACAGGCCCATAACCACACCCCTGTTTCCATAACCCCTCCCATGGGGCAATAGACCCAACCCATGGTCATAACAAAAACCATGACTACAAAAATTCGTTCTGGACAAAATGCTGTTAAATACATCGAAAGTATGTCTTTTCAAACCCGTTTTGTTGGTTTTTCAATACTTTTTTATACAAATCGCCTGAAAGTCCTTGAAGGTCCTTGAGAGGATTAACAAGACAAATCTCTTCTTGTGTGGTTTCCATGGTAACCTCCCTGTCGATTATCCTCAGCCTCATCAGATCTGAATCAAATCTACCCCAAATTAGAAAACAACACTTACAATTATGATTCAATAAATCATCTTCAATGATGCTTTGATGTCCATGTCTGAAGAAGAACAATTTCTAGTCGCCTCTATAGTTCATTTGGACAAAATTAGCGCTAAATATATAAAAATGTAATATCTATGGAGTCATTTTGTTTGTTTAATATTAAATACAACAAGAACCAAAATGACTTTTTGTTGAGTTACTCTAGAGTAGCGAACAGGGTAAACAATATCCTTGTTCAGCTTATTAGTACGGCTAATTTGCAACATTAGGTTATTCATTTATATGAAGATATGACCCGCCCTCTCTTATGCCACTAAACCATGTCACTGAAAGTCCCGCCCTCTCTTATGCCACTAAACCCATGTCACTGAAAGTCCCGCCCTCTACCTCGCCGCTAAACCCATGTCACTGAAAGTCCCGCCCTCTCTTATGCCACTAAACCCATGTCACTGAAAGTCGCACCCTCTCTTATGCCACTAAACCCATGTCAATGAAAGTCCCGCCCCCTCGCACACCACTAAACCCGTCATTGAAAGTCCCGCCCTCTCTCTCGCTGCTAAACCCATGCCACTGAAACGGATATCGCTTGTATTATAAAATAATATATTAGCCACACACACACACACACACACACACACACACACACCTATATTAATTTCTGACTCACCATTGCATTCTCTAAAGTTGGTTGGTCTTCCTTAACAGAGCAGGGAGATGCACTGCATCTTATTTATATACAAGGCCCTATCTAATGAAAGTAGTCATGACCTCTCCTCTCTAAAACCTTAAAAACAAGAATCATGCCACAAGGTCACAGGATGTTATAGCACTTAGATACACCAAATCAGGTTTTAAATATGGGGTCAGGAACCTTTGGTTGTTGTATGTTGCACTTGATTGCCAATAAATAAACAGTTATCAATATGATACTTTCCAAGCTCTTACTTTCAATACTCAAAGTGCCATGAACCTAGGGCAAGGGAACCCTGTTTACTCATAAAGGAACCAAGCAAAACAGATCGCTATGACTCTGAGGCAAGACATCAGGTTCCCTCTTCTGGACTACATATTATAGTAAAGTATAGGTAAATAGTATAGTAAAGTGTACGGTGATTTGGCCTTGGTCCGTGTTTGTCTGTTTAAACTGCAGTTGGACACTTCCCTCTAGTGGGTCATATCCAAAAGCTCACGGGTCTAACTGTAACCAATATATAATATACATTTTATATACCTAAATCTAGCCTATATGCCATTGCCTACAACCAGCTTTATTTTTCTTTACACTTGTGCACCATCACATAAGTGAGATGACAAATAAATAAAAAATATATTCGATTTATTTAAACCGATGTTATCAATCAACGAAGACAAGATTGACTGTGTTGGTTTTATCTTTATGATTTGAGCTTTCCACACACGGTACAGGATTTCTCTCAGAACATGAAACGATAACGCAATGAAAACACAACAAAATAAACCAATTTACACACACAAGTGATCGTATAGTTCGCATTCATAAGACAATATGACATAAAATGCGGTCCCTGAACACAATACACAGCTTGTAACACATCCACACGATGCTTTCTACAACATCAAAAGTGTACTCAAATCAGGCAGAGAAAACATCACAACGTACCAATATACCGAGAATGTCATGAACCGTTTACATAAAAGCATGTTAATCTAAATGTCAAATATGTTTCCAAAAGGGCAACCCGTCCACACAACACAGAAAATATAACAATAAAGTCGACAACTTAACCTAACCCTAACATAACGTCATTATTGTATTGCGATCATGCCCGAACTATGGCGCGCTCACCTTCTTCTTCTTCTCTGGCGTTAATTGGTGGTAGCAACCAGCCGCCGTTACCGCCACCAAACTGAACTTCTTCTTCTCGTTTCTTTGGGGGTTGCCGACCAGTTTTACTAGTTGTATTATCGCCCCCAATTGGACTGGAGTTTGGACCAGCAAAAAATAAATAAAAATAGAAAACATAAAATAGAAGTAATACACAAACGAATAGGCCTCCAAGATAATAATAATCATTACAAAATAAATAAATAATAATACCATATTACTTCTAATAAATCGATTTATTTTAGAAAATTTGTAATATGACAAAAACATTTTGCAAGATGATTTCACAAGAAGTCCCTCTCATTAAATTACAATGTTTTGATTCTCTCATTTTACCTTTCCTGGCTGTATGCTCTTGAAACGGAGTATTAATGGTCTATGTTTAGATTGGCTAAATCTGCTGTCTGAGCGGCATGTCAGCGTATTTAAGACTGCGTAGTGATGCTTGCCAGAAAAGCCTCGGTGATATGCATCTTTCCCATTTTCATTGTTACCTTCCCATCCAACGATTTAGGTTTAGTTCATATAATCTGCTGCACTAGCAAAATCAGCAATGAAGACAATATTGCGCCTTCTTAAGAAAGCTATGAGCAGCATCAGGGATGTGTTTGTGCTCGACAGGGCTGATGGTGAAGCTCTTATGAAAGGCATGTAGCTCACAGTTGGTAATGGTTTGTCTGAAACTGATATGAAGGCATTGAACGCTGACCATCCTGGGATTCTCTGTTGAATCTCCTTCATGTTGCGGCTCTCTGCTAGCACTCTGCAGCTTCAGATCTCTTCAGGCTGATCGGTGGCTTGATGTAAGGCAAGCATCAAATGAGACACAGCATATAGACTGTATGGAGAAAGCTAGTTCATATCCTAAACACCAATTTAAAAAATACAATGAAATAAAAAATATATAAAGTATATGTATTCAAATCCCTATATATACAATACCTTGTATACATTTTGCTTAATGAGTCAAAATACCGACAGTTGACGTCCGTCAGTTAGAACGGTTATACTGCCATCTGGCGGTCATTCGGACTTACTGCTCTTTTTTAACCGATTTTTCCGTTTCATCAGAGTAGCATTATTTGTTGTTGAAGTAGTATTCTAAAAGTCAGTATAACTTAAATTTTTTCAGAAACTCTGGGCTGTTCTCGCCATTGTTTTTATTGTCACAGCAGTGGAGCGGCGCACGGGATTGTGGGATATCTTGCCTTTGACGCCTCCCTGCCTAATTGATGTGCTCATGTAAGCGTGTTATATACTGTATGTGTAGACCAGTCTGAAGGTTCTGGTGCTCGATGACCAACGTGACACAGAAGGGCTCATTGAGCTCGCTTGAAGATTCTGAAGACCTGGGTGTTAACTGACAGAAATAAGTTATGGGTCAGAATTAATAAATGCAAATATATATATATATAGAATTAATAAAGTGACGCCCATCCTTAGAGAAAGTACCATTTCAATCATGTAAAACATTTAAAATATGCAATTAAACCCAAAGTAAAGTAAAGATTTACACGATTATTTAGTATTTTATAAATCATTGTATAATTTGAATGGTTTGTGAAATTGCCGCCAGTTTGCTATCCTATAGGAATAATACCTAGAAGTTATTTTACGGTAGGAAGAGGTTAAAGCAGTTTAAATACTTAAATATCAAATTATGTCAGCAATTCAGTTTGGTTCCAAAATGAGTTATGAGCCTTTTCAAAAGTAATACATCACAGTTCAACACTCATTTATTTGTCAGGTGTAGGGTAATTAGCCCCTATGCTAACGTCTGCACAGATCCCATTGGGATTCATTATAAAATACAAGACGAAAGTCCTCCGCTCACTTCAACATAATTCAATATAAATCAGACTAGCATGGACATGGCTAAGTGAAGTGAGCAAACAGATGGCCACCGGTAATAACATTAACCCTAACTATCCCTTATAACATACTAACACATATTAACACATAATACTAACAAATGCAGTTAGCCCACTGTACATCGGCCATCTGCAACAACACTCATCTGTAACATTCTGGTTTGTTCCTGAATACACAACAAGTCATCTGTAACATGATGGTTCGTTCCTGAATACACAACAAGTCAAGATCTGTAACATGATGGTTCGTTCCTGAATACACAACAAGTCAAGATCTGTAACATGATGGTTCATTCCTGAATACACAACAAGTCAAGATCTGTAACATTGTAGTTTGTTTCTTTAGTCTCTGGCCACAACAATGCTGATGAACAGATTCTGAATCATATTATTTATACAATGCAATCAATCTATCGATACAGTTCTGTAGGATCGTTTCTGTAGTTTGATAGGGTGTCAAAAAGCTGGGTTTGTCGATTTGGTTCCTGCTTATTATTAATCTGTCGAGCGTCGTTTATTCTTTTCACGGCGGCCCAGCTGACCGTGGAGTTACCGTCTGGTGACAGACGTCCTCGTCTGGAGCTGAACACCTCCTTCGCCCTTCTCCTGAAATGTCTCCCCATGATGACGAAGAGGAAGGGGTTGAGGGCGCTGTTGCTGTACGCCAGGTACGTGGACAGCTGTAACCCGATGTCCAGCACTTTACCCCAGAGGCAGCCCGGGGTGACCTGGAAGTAGTCCAGCGTGTCCAGGAAGCGGAACGCCTGGTGCGGGGTCCAGCACAACAAGAAGACCACCAGCACGGCCAGAACCAGGTGCGTTGATCTGGTCTCGGCCTTCACCCCGGGCAGCCTCCACGCCCTACCCTCCCTGAGGACGCCCACGATGTGCCAGCTGCAGTAGCTGACCACGAGGACAGGCAGAACGAAGCCCAGCACGTTCAGGGTGATGTTGTGCTGCACGCTCCACGCCGGGTGGGGGTAGACCAGGATGCAGGCCTCCACCCCGGCGTCTTCCACAAACTGCACGCTCCGGAAGAGCAGGATGGGCAGGCTGAGGAGCAGACCCTGCAGCCAGATGGCCAGGCAGATGCGCTTGGCCCAGGACGCCCTCCGCAGCCGGCTGGGGCTCATGGGCTTGACCAGGGCCAGGTAGCGGTCCACACTGACCAGCACCAGGAACATAACACTGCACAGGTAGTTCATGGAGATGGCCACGTTCACCACCTTGCACAGCACCTCGCCGAACGGCCAGAAGTAGTGGCAGGCGATGGTGACCGCCCAGAAGGGGAGGCAGGACACCATGACCAGGTCGGCAGCAGCCAGGTTGCCCAGGTAGATGTCTGCCACGGTGCAGGGCTTCCTCTGCAGGAGGAACACACAGAGCACCAGGCTGTTGCCCACCATGCCCACCACACTGACCAGGGCCAGGTAGGCCGGCTGCAGGGTGGAGAGCCACAGCCAGGCCACGGTGGCGTTGGACATGCATTCCTCTAGCTCCCAGTCCAGGCTGCCGTCCACGCCAGCGGCCGGCCAGTCCGAGGTGTTGAGAAGCATTGGAAGCTGAAAGGCTGAAATAATGAAGAAACCCATGAAACAACAGGTCGACATTTTGAAACAGATTGTTGAACTAACATTCACTTTTATCCAACCATAAGGGTTACACTTGATTCAGTGAGGTGCACAGGTCTCCAAAGTACCAGGGGTCAATCTCTTCAAACGGTACCTGACAGATTGTGCTTGAATATGAGTAGGCCCACGTATTTAACAATGTTGTCTGGATTGATATTACAATGGATTAACTAGAAATCCATGAGGTTGGCTCAATTAAAGTGATGGACAACAAGATGTAAAAACGTAAAATAACAATAACATATCACAGAGGGAAGTATCCACTACACACCTACCGAATATCTTATACACACACACACACATACACACACACACACAACACACACACAACACACACACACACAACACACATACACAACACACACACACAACACACACACACACACAAACACCTATAGAAAGAAATTCCTCTGGAGGCTCCGCCAGAGTTTCCACCGTTATAACAACACAAACACTGTGTCACCTATAAACACCCTAACCCTCCCCTCATAAGCCCTGTCAACACGTTCACCGCGTCGGAACGCTCAGACGAAGGTAAACCGTGGGGGGCCTTTCTACGTTTCGCTCATCCTCTAATCACTCTGTCGCCTGGCCCTCCCTCCCCCGCTGCTGTTCCTCACTCTCTTCCCGGACTCCCTCTCGTCCTCACTGATAATGAGGTGTGGAAGCGTCCAGATCACCATGGCCTCTCCCACCACACGACGGTAGGCATCGACCTGCCGCTGGCCCAACATCATGAGCTCTTCTCGTGCTCCCCCTCCCATCCTCCACACCTGCCAACGTCTCTGACCCAACCCTGAGTGTATCACAGAGCTTACATCAATGTGTACTCCTCCACATTCCCTCTGCACTGCTTCAGTCCTGTCTCCCTGACCTTTGCCCCCTCAGCACAGAAGTAGCCAACACCCTCTCTGGGTTAGGGTGAGGGAAACGTTAATTGTAGCCGTGTTTAATTGGAAATTGTAATCTGTGTCAGATGTTTTCATTTTAAATGTTGTCTGTGTGGTAGAAAGTGAGACTAGGCAGGCAATTCTATACGGAAACTTGAAATGACCAGAAATGTTTTGCGCCACCCTGATAAAGATGTATATAAAGATGTAAAGATAGATTGCTCATTATTTGTCATCATTAGGCGTTTGTCCAGATGTTGCCTAATCATATTAGAACATGATTTCTTGTTAATTATCTGTCATCATTAGTGTGTGTCCAGATAAGCAACATCTGGACACATGCATCAGAACATGAATCGGAGGTTTGTATGGAAATGACACGGCCTATTACAGGACAAATGACCAACAGATACGCAGTGTTTCCTCATCTGGTAAAAGCTTATTCCCCCTCAAACCTTACTCAGCCCTCACGTGTGACTGGTTCTGGAATGATAGCCGGTGCCTGGACCAGATGGGCTCCACTCTCCCACATGGAAAGTGGAGAATCACTCAGTGGTGATTTCAAGAGTAAACAGAAGACTTGAGCCCAAAAATGGAGCATCCAACTCCGTAACCCGGGCAGTTGATTCAAAACAGTTTACGCTTCAATCCAAACAAGAAAGAACATTCAGTTTATGTATTCTGTATAACTTTCGCTTCCTTTCACATTACACCTAAACACTGAGCACTGGCAACAACAAGTCAGGTCACAGTTCATCTGAATGAAATACATCTTCTTCAGCGGCTTACCTTGTTCAGCCCAACCTGCTGTTGAACTCCTGTCCGCTCCGTCCTTATTCCCGGCAGATTAATGCAACGGAGATGGATGCTTCACTGTTGAGCGTATTGGGAGACCGGTTGCTTTTATACGTGATCACTGCATCACTGTGTCGTCATCACAAATCACATTGGCAGTGGCTGTTCACCATATCCAGACACTTACCCTAACCCCTCCTCTTCCAGAGATTAATAACTCAGCCTTCCAGTGCTTGTTTAAAATAACCACTGTCGTATAAACTTGTATTGGTACAAATAGCTAAATATAACTGAATATATATTTTACTGGAAGAGGTGATTCGAAGGGAAATACTTTTTACCTTACATGCTTGAGCTGTACTTTTCTTTTCCAATTCTATTTCTGTAATCATACCTTATTATTAATCTACATATCAAGGCTACATACAGTAACCAGCTGACTAAATAGTGTGAGCTTCATGGGTTACTGACCTCCCTGGTCAGCCCAAATCCCTCAGCAGTGTGGACACCAAAATAAGTGAGAAAGTTATTGTTACAGTAAACTTTCCAGAGTTGCACTCTTCCTTCTGGAATGATGATGGAAGATAATAAGTTGGATGATTCATCCCTGAATCTTTCATGTCCGTGAGCCATGGAAACCAGGAAGGTCTGGAGCTCCTGGAATGTGGAGGGTCTGGCGTCCGTACATCTTCCATATATGTTCCCCTATCTCTGTTCTAACCATATCTCTCTCTGTTCTAACCATATCTCTCTCTGTTCT
The DNA here is from genome assembly GCA_900323295.1 of Molva molva. Taxonomy (NCBI): domain Eukaryota; kingdom Metazoa; phylum Chordata; class Actinopteri; order Gadiformes; family Lotidae; genus Molva; species Molva molva. The sequence continues at coordinate 467 of OOFG01101922.1, read as the reverse complement.
AACCCTATCTCTCTCTGTTCTAACCCTATCTCTCTCTGTTCTAACCCTATCTCTCTCTGTTCTAACCCTGTCTCTCTCTGTTCTAACCCTATCTCTCTCTGTTCTAACCCTATCTCTCTCTGTTCTAACCCTGTCTCTCTCTGTTCTAACCCTATCTCTCTCTGTTCTACCCCTCTCTCTCTCTCTTCTCTCTCTCTCTCCACCCTGTCTCTCTCTCTCTCACCCTCTCTCTCTGTTCTAACCCTATCTCTCTCTGTTCTAACCCTGTCTCTCTCTGTTCAAACCCTATCTCTCTGTTCTAACCCTATCTCTCTGTTCTAACCCTATCTCTCTCTGTTCTAACCCTATCCCTCTCTGTTCTAGCCCTATCCCTCTCTGTTCTAGCCCTATCCCTCTCTGTTCTAACCCTATCTCTCTCTGTTCTAACCCTATCTCTCTCTGTTCTAACCCTATCTCTCTGTTCTCAC
>OOFG01101917.1:0-12311 GCA_900323295.1 Molva molva | reverse complement strand
GAGACGAAATACTACTACGTCATCGCTGCGCTGGGCAGTTCCACCGCGGTTCGCATCATAAGTTTGTTGGAGGATCCCCCGAGGATAACAAATACGGAACGCTGAAAACTTACCTCCTGGAGACGTTCGGTTTGGCCGAATCCGAACGTGCCCGTCAGCTGCTGTCACTGCCAGGACTCGGTGAGTTGAAGCCATCTGAATTGATGGACCACATGTTGGCGCTGTTGGGCAACCATAAGCCTTGTTTTATTTTCAAGGAAAAGCTTTGCCAAGGTTAGCCTTGGCAAACACCGCCATTACAGACTTTCGGGCATTGGCTAGAGAGGCGGATAGGTTTCACTCTGCCACACGGGGTGGTCCTGTGCCCATGCCGTTCTCCGCTTCGGTTGTGCCTATGGACAGCGTTACTGCCCGCCAAAGGCCAATTCCAGCGGCCGCGGCTCAGCGGCATGGATCCACAGGTCTATGTTTTTTCCACGCCCAGTTCGGGGTGAAGGCCAGGAGGTGCCGCCCACCATGCAGCTTCAGCGTGTCGGGAAACGCAGGGGCCGGCATTCAGTAGCGGCCGTGAGTGCCGGCCGTTCGAGCAGCCTCCTTTTCATCGCTGACACCCTGTCTGGACAGCGTTTCCTGTGCGACACGGGTGCCCAGGTGAGCGCTCTGCCCGCCTCGCCCATCGATATCCGGGGAGGAGGACACGGGCCGTCACTGGAGGCTGCCAATGGAACCAAGATCCAGACCTTTGGGGAACGGAGCGTGGAGCTGTGCTTCAACGGCCGACGGTTCGCCTGGGATTTTGTCGTGGCAAAAGTGGCGAGGCCCCTGCTCGGTGCAGACTTCCTTTGCGCCAAAGGCCTCCTGGTGGACGTACAGAACCGCCGCCTCGTCGACGCCAAGGATTTCGGATCCCTCCCTGCGTCCTCAGCGCGTTCTCCACGATGACATTGTCCAGCGTGCTCACAGCCTCCGACGAGTTTGCCCGCCTGCTTGGGGAGTTCCCTGACCTCACGTGCCCATGTGTTCCACTGCTGTGACCAAACACGTACCCATCACATACCCACAACGGGCCCACCGGTCCACACCCGCGACTCAACCCAGCCAAACATGCCATCGCGAAGGCAGAGTTCAGGAACATGGAGCACCTGGGCATCTTCCGCCGGTCAAACAGCCCTTGGGCTTCCCCCCTGCACGTGGTGCCAAAGTCGGATGGCGGCTACCGGCCGTGCACCGATTACCGCCATCTCAACTATTCCACCATCCAGTCCAACACATCAAGGACTTTTCGGCCCTGCTGGCTGGACAGGTGGTTTTCTCCAAGGTGGATCTGGTCCGGAGCTACCACCAAGTACCTGTTTGTCCAGACGACATCCCTAAGACCGCAGTCATCACGCCGTTTGGGCTTTTCGAGTTCATGCGTATGCCCTTCGGTCTAGAATACGCAGAACAAACTTTCCAGCGTCTGATGGATTCCGTGCTGAGGGACCTCCCCTTCCTTTTAGACTACCTGGACGACATCCTCATCGCCAGCGCGTCCAGGACGGAGCACCTGTCCCACCTACGGATCCTCTTGGAACGCCTCAACCATCACGGCCTCATTGTGAACCCGGCCAAGTGCCATTTCGGGCGGTCGTCCATTGGCTTCCTGGGGCATCACATCACCTGGGACGGAGCTGTGCCACTGCCTTCGGAAGTGGCCGCGGTGGCAGATCTCCCACAACCCCGCAAGACCAGCCCCGCATAACCATCCTGCTAAGGATGCTGTTGCCTGGTCGGAGAAGATGGTCAAGGCATTCTCAGACACGAAAGGGGCCCTGGCAAACGCGACCATGCTGGCCCATCCATTCCTCGACGCGCCCATCGCCCTCACGACCGACGCATCGGATTGCGCCGTCCACGAACAGCTGATTGACGGCGTCTGGCAACTGCTCGCATTCTTCAGCCAGCAGCTCCGCCCCCAATGAGTGGAAATATAGTGCTTTTGACCGTGGGCTCCTCAGCCTCTACCTTGCTGTATGCCATTTCCATTTCCTCCTGGAGGCCCGCCCATTCACAGCGTTTGTCGACCACAAGCCCCCGCTCAGGTTGCTGGGCTGTGGTCTGCCCGCCAGCAGAGGCACCTCGCTTACGTCTCTGAGTTCACTACAGACATCAGACATGTCGCGGGGAAGTGCAATGCCGTTGCGGACTGCCTCTCCCGAGCAGTCGTCGACGATGTGCATTTGGACATTGACTACGCCAAGATGGCCACTGACCAGGCCTCCGACCCAGAAGTCCAGGCCTACAGGACAGCCATCACCAGTCTGCAGCTATCTGACATCCAGTTCAACGGCGCTAACGTCTCGCTCCTGTGCGACATTTCCACCGGTCAGCCACGCCCCATCGTTCCCGGGAGTGGGAGACGGCAGGTTGCAATGTGCTCCATGGCTTCATAACCAGATTGGAAGCCCTCACAGCGGTTGGTGGCAGCGAAGTTTGTTGTTTTGTTGTTTGTTGAACGGGCTTCGTAAGGAGGTCAGGGAATGGGTCAACGCCTGTGTGGAGTGCCAGAGGGTGAAGGTCCATCGACACATCAACGCGCCATTGGCGCTGTTTGAGGTGCCGGAACGACGGTTCGATCACGTGAACGTGAACCTAGTGGGGTCCCTTCCTTCCTCCCGTGGTTTCACCTATCTCCTCACCATGGTGGATAGGACCACCAGGTGGCCGGAGCTGGTGTATGGGCAACCACTTCGGTGGCCAGCGTTCCCTGGTCGGCGACGGTGCAGCACTCCGCCCATCTAGACAACTCTTTTGCACCCGTGCCCACGTCCCGACACGGCCTCCGCCGGTCCTGCGTCCCACCCGACCTCACACGGCTAAGTTTGTTTTCATCCGTCATGACGCACACAGGAGCCCCCTGCAGCCACCCTACGACGGGCCATTCCGCGTTCTCGAGCCGGGCGATAAATCCTACAAATTGGTGGACCGCCTAAAGCCCGCTCACCTGGACTTTGAACAACCCGTCGCTTTGGCTCAGCCCCCGCGCCGCGGACGTCCTCCCGCAGTGCGGACGTCCTCCCGCAGTGCGGACGTCCTCCCGCAGTGCGGACGTCCTCCCGCAGTGCGGACGTCCTCCCGCGGCAGTGACCCCGGACAGACCCAAGGCTCCCGTGGTGGGTCAGGCGCTTTCTCCAGTCCCCGCCCAGGGGTTCACGAACAGGTTCGGCTGTGTAGTCCGGCCCCCCCGGGAGGTATACGATGCCGGTGTTTGTGAATTCTGGGGGGACATGTGTGGTGAGCAAGCACACAGACTCATAAGACATAATTCACCACAGCCGTCACGTTCGGGAATTACCTAGAGACTGCCGCATGTACGCTGCCTTTAAGACCGTCTCTAGGCGGAAGTCGTAGAGTGTGTTTGTTTTGATTTTTTTTGTTTGTGTATACAAGCCACAGTAAAGCAGCTTCGGCTGTCGCTTTAACCCAATTCATTTGGCATTACATTTTGTTTATATACACCCGCTTCACTGGCAAAGATTCATCTCCATGTTAGGAAATAATCTGGCAGCCGCCGGAAAATCTGAAAACCCATAAGAATACCCATGTTATAAATAAAACTCTACCTTAAAAAATGTATTCGCTGCATTCTTCAGGTTTCCATTTTTCTTTCATGTTAAATCAGAGTGCTGCACTGATTCCACCAACAGCAACATCTTCATCTGTCATCTAAACTAACAGAGTTTGTTGTTTTTCTCCGATATGTAAACTTCCCATCTACATTTGTCAGATGCTGCTTGGCAACAACTCTTTCATCTCTCGAAGCAGAGTGTGGTGCAGCGGCCCCACACTCACACTCACTAGAATCAACAAGTACGTCCGTCTCCCTCCCTCTTGCACTGGCGAGTGTTTATCAGAATAGCAAACACAGAGGTGGGAGACTGGGGGGCGAGCGAGGCTTTGGAAAGAGAGAGAGAGAGCGCATCGCAAACGATAGCGCTGACGACGTAACAGGAAAACTGCGGATGACCTATTTTAAATTTAATAAACTCTTCCCCCGTACGGCCCTTTATTCAGGCTTCAGGGCTACGTCAATAGCATCAACAGGAAGCAGGAAAAAAGCCCCCTTTTAAACTTGAGTAAATGTGGTGTGTGTAGGTGTGTGAGTTATTTTCTTTCCCTTTTCTCAAGATTTCTAAAATAGAAGATTTTTGTGAGAGGCATATCACTTATTATTGAGAGATACTGTAGCTACAAAAGTAGAGATCAACTAAATCAAAAGCTTTTATTTTCCCCATCAAATGCAGCATTTAGTGCAAGGGCTAGTTTTAAACAAAACAAAAAGTTTATTTCCAACACCTGCCACATAGCCCACAGAGATGGGCTATAATAAAATGTTGCTAAGAGGTTCAATGCACCGACAGGCCTTTCAACACTCCTGAAGCAATCAGTAGCCAGCTCTTTCACCCTGCTCCTCACACAACCACCTCTAATGTTGATGTAAAAGTCAGTGTTAGGCGTTTTAATGAGAATATGCGTATTTATACAGAGGTGTGTGTGGTATAGCAGCCACTGACACTCCATTATATAACTAAATATGCACTCCATCTGTGACCTAAAGGAATGAAATATAGCAATGGGTATGCAGAAATGTTTAGTGTAGGTTACTCATGGACTATCCATGAATGTGTGTGGAGCATGCTTCAACCAAACATACAACAGAAATAACCATAAAGAAATAGTGTGAACCCAAAAAATGTTTATTCATTTTTTTTACGTGGTAAATGTTATAGTTTTATATGATCATCAACATAGTAATCTGTGCCATTTTGTCACTGTTACTAAAATAAGCCAGTCATTTAGGGAAACAAAAATCATCACAGAGCAAATGATGCAGTGTTGATTTACTTTAGAAAAGCACATTCATGGAATATTTGTAGAAGGCTCTCGCCTACTGCAATTGAATTGAAGTCAATGAAACACGACAGTATTGTGTGACCACCTCTTCATACAAGATGTAAATGTATTCAAATATCCGCAGCAGTACCGCTATGTTCAGACATTCAGACATGAGATCAAGTCAAATCGATGCTGGTAATAGCCACCAGAATGGTGCTGTTTCATTTTTCATCCGTCTCCTTCCCAGTTTGTTACAGATTTAAGAGCTCTTGCATACTCGATCAACTGTATCAACAAGGTTTTGTGAGAAGGACCAACTGTTTGGTAAAGATGGGATTGGGTGGATGTAACTTAAGATGGCAAACCTTTTCCCATGGTATCCTGCACACATTAGAATGTTTTCATCTTGGGATGTTTTTGCCGAGGGATTAAGACTGTGTGGTTAGAGCGTTGCACTAACATCGATTCCCACTGGCGCCAACCATGCCAAGGATGAATGCACTCACGTCATCCTAAGAGGCTTTGGATGAACGCGTCCACCAAATGGCATATCTTTTTTAGATTTGTAAGAGGTTTCAAGTTTTGAAGAAAATATGAACGATAAAAACAGAAAATAGAACTCACTACTCCGTAAGCGAGGGTGTCTCTGTAGGAACGCAGCTCAGGGTAGATGTTGGTCAAAAACCAGGTGAAAGGTTGACAGCCGAGACGAGCACGCAGGGCCTTCCTCTCAGAGATGTCCCCTATATCTATGCCTGAGTTCTGCAGGGAGGGAACACAAACATATACTGTAGTGTAGAGAAATAACATGTATACTGCAGAGAAATAACTGGTAGGGGATTAAGACATGCGTATCGGCGCCGTTTCGTTGGCAACTGCTTGGATTCTTAGAAAGTATGGATATGATTCAGATCATAAAGACACACATAATGCACTACCTGTTGAGGGACATTCCAGGCCATGTAGACATGACTCTTGTGCTGGTCCATCCAAACCTCCGCCACCCTGAGAGCATTTCGGCGCACGTGGGCGGTAAGGTTTTTCGTATAGGGCTTGTGTGCACGCTCGATGTGTGCAATCCTGGAGCATGGTAGGACCTCCACACTGCCTCCGCACTGCCACACCTTAGTTCAAAGAAACACACACACACACACACTTTAGGCAAATGATTAAGAGGCACTGATTGAAAATGCAGGTTTTTACAAGAGATAGACCGGGGGACTAGCTCATAAAGCTAGGAGGAGACTTGACAGTTATTATCACCTGCACCATGAGGTCCCGAGGGGCCTGGCAAGCTCACCAGGAGAGCTGACTCTTTTGTTGGGTTGAACACAGGTAAATCAGCCTTGCTCTGGAGACAAAGGTACTATCAAGTGTTTTTTTCTTTTCTTAGATAGGGGACATAACCATAGCAACGAGTCCACAACGACTCAGTTGACGTTCACAGTTTCATTAAAGCTACCCATGTATTCAATTTGTCTGGCTGTAAATCTTCCACTGATTGTGAAGTTGAGAATTGAAAAGAGAATCTAAAAGTTGAGGGCAAGTCAACTCAGGCCAATGACACGGGCGGTTGGGCTTCTGTGTGATAGGAGGAGCAGGGAGAGAGTTCTGATGAGAATGAGCCCCCGTCTGGCTCCACCAGCCTGACTTGCAGCCCCGTCTCCATTCCCCGCTTGATTGATCACTGCATATTAATAGAGTGTGGGGCTGGATTTCCGTTCGCCGGCTAAAAATGCCCTTAAGATAACTACTGTCCTCAATCTGCTCCGATCCCTGCTGCTACCCACTTCACAGCGAACGAGCAACAGAGTTTCCGAGCATGCATTCCATTTCCCTTTATCTCCCTAACTAGCCGTGCCCCAGCACCGAGCAATCATTGTGAAACCATCATCCGGTCTGTCCAACGGTTATCCCCTGCCTTTGGACGGCACATTCGAGCCACTGATTGACAGGCCTCCATCTGTGTAAGCCAGGCGGCTGGAGCTAAACGCTGCACTCAGCCGTGAACCAAACACTGAGGAGGTGCTCAGGAGCTTCAGCTGGACCTCACGTGTGGAGGTCGCCACGCATTCCAGTATACATTTCCTCTGGCTTACTCTGCTCTCCTCTTACCCCCCAGAGGGCGTTAGGAGTGCACTGCTGGACGAGAGCTTCAAAAGCACAGTGAGAGCATTAATAAATAAATAAATATATAAACAAACAAAGGAAAAAAGAAAGGGCCAGACAGCTCAGACAGCCTAGATAGGAGATGTGGATGAATCACAAACACAGTCAGGGGGTTGGAGGGGGGGGTGACACTGCCTTGGAGAGGGGTTCAGATGCCTTGGAGACACAGCGGAGAGCCAGGAGGCTGACAGACGCTTGTTATAAAGACTTTATAGAGTCTTTATAAGAGTCTTTATAACAATTACAGTCCCAGAGATCTGACTCACAGGGCTGCTTTCAAATCAGATTTGAAGGAACCCTCTCACCCCCTTCAAAGCCCACAGAGAAAACCACATACTGGCTAGCCGACTGGACATGGTGATAACGGACAAAGAAGAAAAGCAGCGGCGATAAATGCAGAGACATGACTGCACCATCAAAAAGGGGGACAATGAAGAAGCTGAATCTCTGGCTGAAATTGAAAAAAGAAAGAAAGACCTATAGATGAAGTTGTATCTCATTCTTTCCATTTCTAAAAAGGTAAGACAAGACAAAATAACGTTTTCTGTCTTCACATCTTCTGAAGACCGATTTCTGCTGTAACAACCGGAAACATTTTCCTGAAACCATGCTCATCGCTCACTGCAGAAAAGGGTAAGTGTTTCCAGCAGGAAGGACAGGAGAAGACTCCAGCCAGTGGCCTGTTGCCCAGAGACGAGTCGACATCCCCGCCAGGTCCTGAGTAATACTTCACGCTTCGCCTCAGAAATCAGGACCTCAGCATATCCTCACAAGGATTTACCACACAGGGTTTACGGTGCAAGGGACTGCTCTAACAGAGAACACATCTTTTCTCCAAGCATGTGGGTGTGCAGGGGAAAGATAGAGACTCGTGCGAGAGAGTAGAGAGACAAAGAGAGGCGAGAGAAAGAGGGATGGATTAAGAAACAAAGAAGAAAAATAAAGAAAGTAAAATATAAAAAAAGAAAGTGGGGTGGTCAAGACGGACATATGGTAAGACAAGCAAGCTGTTGACAAGTAGAATTACCAAGATAAATTCTCATACATTTCTTATCAGAGTTCTTCCCTTCCCTTTGTGGGTGTGTGTGCCTGTGCGCGTGTGCCTGTGCGTGCGTATGCGTACATGACTACACTGAGGCAAAACGGGTAGAACTCAGGCAGCCTATTACATATGCTAATCGTTTCTAAGTCTGTCTTCTTCGGTTTCGGGCAAAACAAATGAAGTTCTTCCCCCCATGTGGTTTAAAAATAAACTTGAAGGAAAAAAAGGACATCAACAAATGAAGTTGTAAATTATAAATGACATGCTTTCCTAGTGCGATAAAACGTTTTCAATCAAAATGGTGTAAAACAATGGAGCGGCATGGCAGTGACTAAACCAAAAGATCCATTGAGTAGCTTCAATCACAATAGAAGCATGTGACCAACATAGATAGGATTCCTCTCTGTACAGACCGAAAATATAATACAAACAAACACAAATTCATTAGAGCTGGGGCTATACCACAGAGACTAATGTGCAGAACTCATTCTGTAAAAAAGAACGTGATGGATTTGCATAAGCATTGATTTATTGCAGTGTGTTAGAACTGCTCTTCTTTTGCTGTATGTGTGTGCAAGTGTGTGTGCATGCATGTGTGTCTGTATGTAATAGGGCAGGGGACGATGTCAAATTGGCAGCATTGCCTCAAAACATGTGTTTATCCAACTCTCATTACTACCACACTTAACTGCTTTAACATACATTTTCATTTATCTTTTGCACACATAATCCTACCTTGACTTCAAAGGCACTGGACTGCAAATCGCCAGACTCCCAAGAAGCTATGCTGGTGTTAAAACAATTTCCCCCGGACATTTATCCATGTCTGCTCATTCTAAAATATACTGTTGCTGCTTCTGTCGCAAGGTTGGATAAGCTCTATGGTGAAATAAAAGGCTTTCTCTTCAAATCATTCTGACACTGCTGTACCACTTTCAAATAAATATTTCTGCCTAAAATGCTGTAAAATAAAACTGGATCAATTGAAAAACAGGGTTAGGGTTATCATTCAAAATCACTGTTAAATGAGCTGTCTTGTACGTCCCATGCAATGAAATGGGCAATGCTGCTTACCATAATAACAAAAACAACAGTACACCTCTACTATATGATTGTAGCCAGTTGGTTCAATACACACCAGCACATTTTAAACTAGTTGTTGCAGTCTGTGTATTGGGTATTAGAACAAACTGAAGAAACTGAACATACTCTTATTCCCAGCTCCACGTTCTCCCCTCCATAGATCTCCATTCCTTCGTCCAGCAGGCCAATCTCCTCAAAGTACTTCCTGTCCACGACAAAGCAGCCAATGAGGGCAGGGCTCCTGAAATTATAAGAAAATAATAAATTGAGAGTCAATCAAATTGAAGCTCAGAGGATTAAGGAGTTTTCAAACAAGATCATAGAACATTTAGACTTGAATGCTGACCGTAGCTTTAAGAGGACTTTAACATGCTTTAACGTGACTCGGGGGACAAAGAAAATGGCTGGTGCTTATCATTAACATTTTCTTTTATCATACATTGGAGGCTACATTTTCACCCTATAAATATTCCAGTTTGTGGTCTCATGCAACCATCAAACTAAATGTAGAGCTTTTTTAAAGATCCGGGAGAAAATAAGCAAACATCAATAAAAATGCCTGAATGGATGTTTTTATTGCCATTACTGTGTCTGTGACTTATATTTACCTTCTTCTCATATTCCTGTGAAATACTAAAGATATGAAGAACCTTAAGAGCTTGCTTCAGTTTTTTCTTTACCTCTATACAAACACCTCCCTGTCGATTAGTAAGTACTACTTCAGTGATAGCAACTGGACAGTTGCGCACCATTTTGATAGCATTAAATCATTTTCTGGTTGGGTTTGAAGTGTACGTAGAGTAATTGTGGTGGGTCAGAATTTATACTGTTATCCTGTACAAGCAGATAGGATAGTGCAGTAGCTAGGGTGTTTGAATCCCTACCAAAGGCATTAGGTTCGATCCCCAATGTCCTCTGTTTTTTGTGGGCATTCTTGAAAGATACCCTAGAAGCTCCTTAGTTGCAGGTATCTGACATCAATCCCTTTGGATACAAGCTATACTTAACTCTACCCAGTTTCATTATTTCAGGAGAAGAAAACCACAAGACTGAATCGCATGAAATTCAAAACAACGAACCGTTACCTTATCGGGGCGGTCTGGTTTCGCAGAGCCCACCAGGACTTGGGTGGGTTGAGGTAGCGGCACCACAGCTCCCAGTCGAAGCCCTGTGCAGACAGAGGGTACTCCTCCACCTCAAATGTGTCGAACTTGATGTTGTCAAAAGATGGCGACACCACACGCGTGCGGTCCTCTTTGATGCGCTGTAGAATCGGTTCTGCCCTGGGGGAAGGCACAGGAGTTAAAACCTTGTGGTGAAATGTTAGCCATAAAAATGTTAGGGCAACGGTGATGTAAGATGATCCTTAATTGCCAACATTAAAACGGGCGCAACCATTGACGAAACCCAACCTCTTTCCAATTGTTACATCAGTAGCAATGTTGGAAATGTTGTGGGGAATTTAGGGGGAACGCAGCAGTGAGGGCAATTATAGCGACAGCAGTGTGACCTTAATATTACTGCGAGGAGCAGATTGAATTAAAAAGAAACAAATTCACATCATTACACGAGGTGAAAGTACAAGGACGGTAGCAATTGGGAGATGTGAATGTCTTGTTTGTCTTAGAAACTCAACTTAGAATTGTTTAAGTTGTGTGCTTTGTGTTCTCAGCCTCCCTTGCAAATCACTTGAGATAAAAGGGTTTTCTAAGACTATTAGAGGAACTCTAGTCCCTAAGGGTTAGGGCCAAGGCTGGGATGTATGCCCAGGTAGACGCAAGGACTAAACCTGCAGTCTCAGACAATCCCTCCCATGTGCAAAATAGTAAACAAAACCAAAACAACAACCCACAGCTCATTCAACCCTAGGTGCATGAGCTGTGTATCTCACCTTCTTGGCACTGTTTGAACATTTAGTCAAGGAATGTTCACTTTGTTGAGTAATTTGGCAGAGGGGTCAATTAACCAGTGTAGTTTTTGTCCTGCACCTCTTGGTCTCTTACAGGGCTCTGTTTTACAGCAGTTGGGACCTTCTGCCTTACGGTTGGCACAGAGTTGTCTTTGAAAATCCCAACTTTCTGAGGAAGGACTACATACTACCAGCTTTGGTTGTTTTTCTTGAGCTGGAATACCTTCATCTTCATGTCAAATAGTCTCCAACTTTTCTGATATATACTCTGATGACAGAATCTCTGAATTCCTGATCATAATGATCTATTCGTCTAGGTGTTTCAGGCTAGACATATTCGATTTTTTCCAATGTCACGGCAGGTAAACACCAATAGATAATGAATTATCCAAGGACCTTGATTTAAGCTGCATCTAAAAAAGTTATAATTAATAAATCATAACGAGATCAACATACAATTCCTCACATAGGCAGAAGAAACTCCCTGTGAGCCCTACAGAGGTACATAAGCCCTTGGCTACACAGTGAAACCCAATAGCAGAGTTGAGCCTTTATAACTCAGGCTTGGGCCAGTTTGTTTAATGCAAGTTTAGGTTTTTCATTCATTGTGGTTCACTGGTGTTCACTTTGTAGCACGAGCCACGTGAACAGCAAACTGTGTTATTTGAAGAACTACCTTTGAGTGTTCTAAAAGTAAACAACATTTTTTTAATAAAACACACAAACAAACAAACAATTAATGTGTTTTGGAGTTTCTTTTTGTTATCATTAGGAGTCTATGATTTCACCAGATATCGACACTTGGGCGGAGAAGCATCCTCCTTCAGCTGCTCACAAACACTCTCCCTCTCTCCAGCTCCACTGATGAAATGTATTCCACTGAGGCCCGTGAAACCCAGGAGAGCCATCCAGTTAGCTAGACTTTACATAAGAGGGAGGCCGTACCAATCAGTAAAGCAATGTAGAGCCCACAAGATTTATTACCCGGATACTTACTCTGCTTAATGTAGAATGAACGCACACGCACACGCACACACACAGGTGTTAAAAATCACCTGAAATGTATCATGAGGGGTTGGCACAAATTATATAGATTATTACAATTGCAGTACATTTCTTATAAATCAAAGTTATATTAATATTTCACGAGTAGAAAGAGCAGAGAGAGGGAGAGAGCAAGAGAGGAAGATAATTGCATAGTAGAGAAGTTGCTCAGGTCTCTGCACAATAGAA
>OOFG01101901.1:0-16951 GCA_900323295.1 Molva molva | reverse complement strand
GAGAGACCTGACCACATAGATCTGACCAAATAGACCTGACCACATAGAGCTGACCACATAGACCTGACCACAGAGACCTGACTACAGAGACCTGACCACAGAGACCTGACCACATAGACCTGACTACATAGACCTGACTACATAGACCTGACCACAGAGACCTGACCACATAGACCTGACTAGATAGACCTGACTACATAGACCTGACTAGAGAGACCGGACCACAGAGACCTGACCACATAAGACCTGACCACATAGACCTGACTACATAGACCTGATCACAGAGACCTGACCACATAGACCTGACTACATAGACCTGATCACAGAGACCTGACCACATAGACCTGACCACAGAGACCTGACCACATAGACCTGACCACAGAGACCTGGCCACATAGACCTGACTACATAGACCTGACTACATAGACCTGACCACTTAGACCTGACTACAGAGACTTGATCACATAGAGCTAACTACAGTGACCTGAACACATAGACCTAACAATATAGACCTGACCACATAAATCTGACCACATAGACCTGACAACATAGACCACTGTGGAATATATTGTCCTGCATTCCATCACTAGAACGCCATATAATGCCATCACTTATGAGTCTAAAAGTGAGGCTATTACCCAATATCTAGTTGTTGTTGTATAACCATATATGGGCATGTTTTTGTGAAACCAGAGGTTACTTGCCAGGTGGACATAGAACAGACTCAGGGTGCCTCCCTCAAAAACATTTACCTCATACACATACCGTGCCTGCGCCTGGTACAGTGACCACTGCCCATACGAGCAGATAATATCCATGGTAACTAGTATCCATGGAAACCCAACTGAATTCCCGGGAAGGAGTTCTCCCACAAACACCCATTGGATAAGTCAGACAGTGTCAGCTCACAAGAACCAATCAGGAGAAGCTTCCCCTTCACGGCGGAGCGCAAACACTGGCGAAACATTATTATTCAAACGTTTCTCTGAACTCACTACTCACTCACTATTTCTCTGAAATAGTCTCTGACATGCATGTTGCATCTGGCTGTCTGTATTCCCCATTTATAGTTACCGTTAACAACTACACATCCGCCCATGATGGACGGCACCTGGAGACCTGTCCTGACTGTCTGCTGTGGACAGACACCGCCAAGAGCCCTGGCGTTCCGGACATCAGAAATCTCTTTATCTTCAGTAAGTTGAGTAACTGGGGTTTCGATTGGTGCAGAATACACATCATCTTTGGCTCAGTCAAGTACCACAGAACAGCCAATAGCAAACGCAATCAAACCTTTCCCAACTCTCTCCCCTGCACAGCCAGAACTGGGAACCTGAGTCTGCCCGATCTGGAAGTGTTCAAGCAGCAGGCCGCGTGTCTCAACTTCACCTTAGGCTTACACATGAGCAGTGACACAGGTGAGATATCGTTCCCTTTATCTTAAACAAGAAAACATGACTTATTTTCCATTTCAAATGTGCCTTGTGGTTCGTTTAGTCCATGACTACCAATGATCCAATGATCCAAGGTCTCTAACTCCATAACCCACGAACCAATTCACTTCTCTGAGTGAAGTAACTCACAAAACAACATTTTCTCCCTGTGTTTCAGATCTGTGCCCGGAGAACAACGAGGAGAAAGAAGACGAATAAAAATCTCTCTTTAAATCTGCGGAACCTGTTGTTCTGTCCAAACTTTTGTTTAATTCATACAGAGAGACAAATAAAATGCATGTACCCTAGACATCTTTGTGTGATCATTGAGTGAGTTCATGTTGTCCATGTCATCACACACAGTGCAACTCTCACATGCATCCATGTCATGATTATTGACATAGAGATTTATCCTCATCATAGTCTGAAAAGGACCTGTGTTTCAATGAACTTTGAAGCCAGTTTACAACGAGAGCAATAGAACTGAGGCCCACTGCAACATGATACAATGTGAAATAAATCAACATGTTTACTTTCTATTCATGGTTCCACAGGGACTAAATGTACTTTGTAGCAGCACATATAAAACAAATTACTTTTCAAGGTTTCAATTGGCAAATCCCTTTAGGATTCCCTAGATTCCTAGAATGGACTCATTGGGGAAATGTGGCTCAAGATGTTGCTTTTGTCGTTATGTGTGTGCTCGTGTGTGTGTGCATGTTTGTGCACGTGCATGTGTGTGTGTGTGTGTGTGTGTGTGTGTGTGTGTGTGTGTGTGTGGTTGTGTGGTTGTGTGTGACATGGGGGAAAAGATAATAATGTAGAAAAAATATGAATCAATGCCCGGACATATACTCTGTGAGAGTGTGTGTGTGTGTGTGTGTGTGTGTGTGTGTGTGTTTGTTTTTTGGAATGCAGATTTATTTGAAATCTAGTATACTTGTTCTGTGATTCCTTTAGTTACTCTGCATTCTTTCCAGTTGTTTCTCCATGCAAAACATAGAAGTTATGAATAGGTGTTGTGTTGCCAAACATGGGAGTCACATAAAATGGAAATAAATGTCTGCAAAATGACTAAATGTATGCAATAACTTTTTGTTAGTGAATATTTTTCTCTCCAGTTCGATGAGTCATTTGATATGGTGGATGTGGCAAAGTTATGTGCTTTCATCAGAATGGTTTTTGGAGACATGAGTGCAAAAGACAAGCTACTCCCCATTTTGCCATTGAAAGGTCACACTAGAAGGTAAGATATTTTCCACACTTTCATGGAATTTTTTAACAAAAGCCAATTGCCCCTCTTTAAGCTCATCTTCATCACAACTGATGGTGCTCCAGCGATGGTAGACCACACTGTTTCATTCTATTCTTCCTTATATACAGATTTACAGAGTGGACAGGTAAAGCATTTTAGCTGCTTAACGCTTTATTATATCAACATACTCTCAGCGTGTATAACTTCATGTGTGTGTCAAACTTAATTGCATCCGTGCTGCAACATGTACCACATAACAATACCATTGTTACATCCTTTCTCTTTTTTGTTTGAGTATCTCAACAGTATAACTTTCAACATTCATGACAATTAAAATAACTGTTTGTCACTTTCATTTCTTAACTTCTGTTGCTCCATAAACAAACCAAATCATTACTCAATATCAATGTCAAAATAAAGTATTTTCCCAGTGACATTACAACATATCCCAATAATGTAAAAATAACTAAATGTTCACATTCCCATCTTTTGTCTTTTTTTTTTCTTTCTTTCAGTGTGCATAGTCCTTTAGGTACTCTGACCTAACTACTGCACGACCAGACTTGGTAGTGACCATCTGCGGTGTGTCACCAGCGGCTTTGGTTGGAGTTGGAACAGTCTTTGGTGTTGTGTGCGTCACAACACCGTGGCCTTTCTCCAGACCGTGTGGGGTGCAAAAGGCTGGATTCTGACGCTGTCTCCTTGTTTCAGTGTGTCTTAAGCTTGTCTTTGTTGGTTGTCAATCAGTTGTTGGGTTGGGTGTTTTACCTCTGGCTCCGGAAGACTGTTTCTCATTGGTAGAAGGGTCCTGGTCCTCCTACTCAGCAGTCTCTGAGCTGGGCTTGCATTCAGTCCTTGACTGGGTGTGTTGCGGTGATCCAACATTGCCAGGTAAGGATCTTCACCTGCTGCTTTGGCATTCAGCAATAACCTTTTCGCAGTTTTCACGGCAGACTCTGCCTTACCGTTGCTTTGTGGATACCCAGGGGATGAGGTTTTGTGCTCAAACTCCCACATTTGGCTGAATCGCTGGAACTCTTGGGATGAGTACTGTGGCCCATTATCTGAAACAACAATGTCCGGGATTCCCTGCCGGGCAAAGTGAGCCTTGAGCTTTCTTATCACAGTGCTTGACTTTGTGTCAGGCAGGTAATCTATTTCCCAAAAGTTGGAATAGTAATCAACTGTAATGCAGTAGTCTTTATTGTCATAGCTAAACAAATCTGTACCAACCTTGGTCCAGGGTCTGCTTGGTATGTCATGTGGATGTAGTGTCTCTTTCTGTTGTTTTATATCCACTGACCTACAGATGTCAAGGGCTTACCTATAATCATTCACGCTATTTGTCTCCCGCGTAACCAGGCCCATCAGCGTTTTCTCCTACGAGTCCTCACATGGTAATTGTCGTGGAAATAGTAATCGTCATTATAATATAAAACTACATACAAATTATATGAACATTTGTTTTATATCATTATAATATAAAGCGATATACAAATCATATAAACCTTGTTTATATGAAATATAGAATATACGTTCTCCTTGCATCTAGAGATGTCTCCCTTCCTCTCACTATTTGTTAGGTGTTAGTTTGCATATACCTCATATATACAGTCCTCCGCCAGCGTTTTCTCACGCTGACTGTCAGCTGCTGTCATTTCCCCACTCCTGGGGGGCGGGGGCATGAGCATCCCCCACTTTAAAACATAGTATACAATAAAACAAGGGTTTACTTAGAATCATTCACGCCATTTGGCCCCCTGCGTAACCCGGCCCCCACCATCGTTTTCTCACGGTTCCCGACCTTCCTTAAAAC
This sequence comes from Molva molva, assembly GCA_900323295.1. Taxonomy (NCBI): domain Eukaryota; kingdom Metazoa; phylum Chordata; class Actinopteri; order Gadiformes; family Lotidae; genus Molva; species Molva molva. The sequence goes on along the minus strand of OOFG01101901.1, from coordinate 12,447 downwards.
AAAATAATACCCATCCCAATGAAACCCCCCCAAATAAAATAGATATCCAAATCTGAATTCACACAAAACACATCGGGCACAGTCGGGCCTGAAACAGAAGTCGCTGAAAAGCATTCAAACCGGGAGGGCTTATATACTCCTCTTGTGTCAACTTTCTCTGGAAAATCTCAGGTGCTGGGCTGATTCCCATAGGCATCCTGAGCCATCAAATCTCCCAAACGGTGCAGGGAAGGTGGTCAGATAGCTAGACTCCTCTTCTAGTTTAACATGCCAGAAGCCATGTTTGACATCACAAACTGTAAACACCTTTGCTTTTGACAGGTCTGGGAGGAGGTCATCGATGGTGGGGAGGGGAACATGGCTGCGCTTCAGTGCTTTGTTTACCTTAGATGTCCGGCACACTTATTTATTTATTTATTTTCTTTAAAAAAATTTTTTTGGGGGGGGGGGGCGCCAAAATTGTTGCTGCATACCCTCTGACACTGGGTAGTTGCTGCATACCCTCTGACACTGGGTAGTTGCTGCATACCCTCTGACACTGGGTAGTTGCTGCATACCCTCTGACACTGGGTAGTTGCTGCATACCCTCTGACACTGGGTAGTTGCTGCATACCCTCTGACACTGGGTAGTTGCTGCATACCCTCTGACACTGGATAGTTGCTGCATACCCTCTGACACTGGATAGTTGCTGCATACCCTCTGACACTGGGTAGTTGCTGCATACCCTCTGACACTGGGTAGTTGCGCCCCTGGGTCACTATACAGAAACCAAATAGGAAGCCAAGGATTTGTATCGATCCGAAACCACTAAACAAAGCACTGAAGCGCAGCCATCTTCCAGATGAGAGAGATCAGAGGCACCTGTCATAGGCATTGTCAGGAAAACTCTCAGGGCTACTGTTAGATTTGGAAAAACCAAATCAAGGTTGTCCTGTAGGAGGAAATTAAATTTATCCAGAGCCTTTTCATGACCCCTTAGTAGACGGCTCGCTGGGTAAATTTCCTGAATGATATCCCTTGAAACATCATTGGTAGCCAGGGCATATCTTATCACTGATTCCTCCAACTCAGCTTTTGTCATGTGTTCCATTTTAAAGATGATCTTAAACTTTTCAGACACAAGGTGAGTCAGACAACTCCTGAATTACTGTGTCAACAATTACATTGAAAACCATGCACCTATAATTGGGTCTCGGGTTCCTGTTCATAATGGCCAGTGCTGGAATCATCACCATGAAATCTCTTTTGCTTTCTGAAACGTCTCTCTCTAAACTCAGGGGAAGCATCCATCTCAATGGCTATTGAGATGGATGGATTTTTGAAAGCCCTCCACTCTATACTTAAGCAAGAATTCTTCTAATGGCAGTGTCCATCGAGATGTTCACTGCTTGCATTGCCTTGCTGACATAGGTGATCTCTGGCAATAGATCATACCAAACCAAGAGGCTCATGAGGAACTCCATGCTGACAATCTCGCCAGACAGCGACTTTGCCTCTGAGACAGTTTTGCCGTCTTTTTCCAAGCTTTTCCAAAGCATCAAGAATCCCCCCTAACTGGAAACGTACAGCTTTGACGGAGTCTATTTTTGCTTCCCATCTGGTATCACTCAGAGGCTTCAGTGTAATGTCCACACATTCTTTCAGAATATCACACCTCTTCACCGAAGCCGAAAAAATGGTGAACAGTCTTTGGAGAGTGCCAAAAAAGGTTAGACACACTCTGTTTGATGACGCAGCATCACATAACAGGAGGTTCAGACTGTGGCTACAGCAGGGGATAAATAGTGCCTCTGGACACTTCTGCTGCACCAATGCTTGCACACCCTTGTGTATACCCCTCATATTTGAGCCATTGTCATAGCTCTGCCCCCTACAGTTAGCCAACATCAACCCCAGGTTATCCAGCACCCCAGTCAGTGTTTCTGTGAGGCCTTTACCAGTTGTGTCCTTCATGACTGTGAAGCCAACAAAAGACTCATTGATGGTGGCATTCTTGTTGTCGTCTGTATGAACATACCAGATTATTACTGAGGCCTGCTCCTGCTTTGAAATGGCAGGTGTGCAATCCAACTCCACTGCAAAGTACTTGGAGGCTTTGACCTGGGCACAAATTTGACCAAGTACACATTCTGAAATTGAATCTAAAAATTAATTTTGAGTGCACCAGGAAAGATATCCAAATTCTATGATGGAATCTTATGAGATAGGGTACCTACTCTAGCCTGTTAGTCCTCTAAAATGTTATATAACATTAAGGAAATGCAGAAATTATTTAGAAACGCACAACAGCAGCTACATATAGAAAATACCAAAAAACATATATATATAAAAATATATATATATATTTTTATTTCTTTACCATCGATTTGGCGCACCCTTGTGCTGCGCCCCTATGCGCCGCATATAGCGCATACCCACTTTTAGCGCCATACTGACCATAGTGACCAGACTGCTTATCCAATCTGTGCTTTTCTCCACAGGTGTGATGATCTCCCTTCTTTGAAGAGCCTTTAGCTCTTCCTTCAGTGGCGTCATCATGGCCACTGGAACCCTTCTCTTAGGGAGTTTCACAGGCTCCACCCTTGTGTCCATTTCTATTTTATACTCTCCCTCCAGGCAGCCATCACCTGAGAACACATCTCCATACTCTTTCTGTTTTCCTTCCATAGTCAACTGACACTGAGTTGGTTTCTCATCAGTCACTATACTGTCTATGGCAAAGATGTTCTCATACTCTACTTTGATCAGTTTCATAGCTTCACTTGCTTTCCTGCCAAGTAGTGGAGCTCTACAGTCCTTATCCACTACCACAAACCCCAGTCGGTAGAGTTTCTGGTTTCTCGGATGTCTGACTTTAACCTTACATTCGCCAAGTGAAAGCAACTTGGTCTTGTTGTACATCACCAGAACCTTCTCGGTGGGCGCCAACTGAGTGTCTGGATTAAGCATATTTATTGGAATGACATTACAGGTAGCCCCACAATCTATCTGAAATTTCACCAGCTCATTGCTTATTAGCATACCTGCAAACAGTTGTCTTTCCTTGGCTTTTTCATCTTTCTCATCTTTCCCAGTCTTTGTCCCATTCTCTGTAGTACTGACACTCGTGATATCCTCATAACTACCACTGTCCTGGTCACCCTGTGTATCTAACTACCTACCTATAACTACCACGGTCCTGGTCACCCTGTGTACCTAACTACCTACCTATAACTACCACTGTCCTGGTCACCCTGTGTACCTGGTTTTCTTTTCTCCCGTTTGGATTTGCATTTGGCAGTGAAGTGGTTCTCCTTCCCACACTTTATGCACTGCTTTCCAAAAGCTGGGCATTTGTTCTTACTCCTTTCATGCACTTTCCCACAGAACGTGCATGAAACAGTGTCCTTGTCTTTATCCTGTCTTGCTGCATATCTCACTGTGTGCATTTCTTCCATTGCATTTCCTTCAATGGTTCTAATATCTTCTCGGGATAACTCAGTGGCTCTGCACAACTGTAAACATTTGTCCAATGTTAGCTTTTCCTCTCTGACTAGTCTCTCTCTCAGTCCTGAGTTGTTTGTACCACACTATTCTATCCCGAATAAGTGAGTCTTTTATTTCTCCAAAGTTGCACGTACTGGCTAATGTGACATATTTATCTATGTTTTCATCCATTCCTTGATTCCTCATAAAGAAACGGTATCTCCCCAAAGTCTCATTCCCTTTCAGGTTACAATGCTCATCACGTTTCTCCATCATTGTTCTCACTTTCCTCCTGGCCGAAGTCACATCACTCATTAATGTTTCGCACAGTTCCATTCTCACCAATGAGAGAGTAGAAAAGTTTCATTCTCACACCTTCATCTGCTTCTGGCATAGAAAGATCCATATAGAGAGTAAACTCTTCTTTCCACGATTTCCATGACTTCACTAGGTTGCCAGAGTCCAAACACAATGTGGAGGAGGCTTCAAACCATCCATCTTGTAACGCCGTTGGTCGCTCTTCTCTCGCACGTTTTCTATTAGCCAGTCAAGTTCGCTAGCTAGCTAGCTGCAGATTTCGGCTAACTCACGGTTCTGCTTTCCTCTGAAAGTTGTGACCGCTGCCACCATGTTTCATTCTGTTCCTCCTTATATCCAGATATACAGAATGGACGGGTAAAGCATTTTAGCTGCTTAACGCTTTATTATATCAACATACTCTCAGCACTCAGGACCAATCGCGTAGCAATGTAAACCCACCTCATGTGTGTGTGTCACCCTTAATTGCATCCGTGCTGCAACATGTACCACATAACAATACTATTGTTACACTTATATTTAATGACCTGTATCTGAATTCCCTGTAGGTCGCTCTGGATAGAAGTGTCTGCTAAATGACTATATAGTCACTATATTTAGTGGAATACATTGGTTCACTAACAAGCAGCTGTCTAAGACCCTTTGCCAAGCATGGCGTGAAAAAAGACCTTCTGTGAGTTGAATTTGGAGACATGTTGCTAAAAACTATGAGGTGGCTGCTGCTGGTCGCTATCTTCGCCGTACACCGAATCTGACCCTTCACGGATCGTGTATTTTAACGGCTGCATATTGCTGTGTTATACCGCACCCTGCTGGGGTCACTAGTGAATTACAACACCATCCAAGCAGCTCTTGGTCGGTTGCTCACCGTCCTTCAGCAGTTATGTGAACCCTCGACAAAGTATCTAAAAGAGATTAGTGCCATGTTTAATGAAAACCTCACGGTATAAATTCATGTTGGCCTTCATGCAATCCAGAGCACATTGTGTCCAGTTATAATATAATACGGATGTATTGGTTTTAAGTGTGCTTATTTAGGTCTTATAGGACTATCACTTAATAAATATAGATCATGAAACCTCGTCTCTGCTCGCATTTTGTGTATTGCTTGTTGAACCATTTGTAGTTTACAGACAAATATGTCTATAAAACACCGGTTTGACTTTAAAAGCACACGTGACTTACTATCAATCCATCGTATTGATTATATTGATTTATGTGGAAACGCCCACGCACACAAAGTGCACACATGAATGTGCAGCACACATCCAGAGTGTTGCTAGAAACGAGACGCTAATCCTTGTTAAAAGTTGGTGAGTGAAATGTTTTCCCCACAGAGGGTGGGGCGGGGCCACGTAGGGAGAGAGGAGAGCATAGACATATTTACATAGACGCTGATTGGCTGCTTTGACCCGTTGCTGCGCTGCGTCAACGTCGCCGCCATATTGGAGAGGCCAGGACTGGCATGTAAACAAATACAAGTGAACAGGGGAGCTGTTCACTTGTATTATATAGCTTTTTCTGAATAAAAATAACTATACGGTGTATATTTCTCAACCGATATAAATGGTCGATTTCATATTGATGTCAAATCATATATATTTTATATAAAATATTTTGTATTTATTTGAGTTTAATCCACGCTGATCATACACCCTTGAATAAAAACGACTCATTGAAATCGGTTAAGAAATGTAAACGTTACGGTGCTTTTAATCCAGAAAAACCGCAGCTCCCCGTTTACTTGTATTTGTTTAGAGGGCAGTCTTGGCCTCTCCAATATGGCGGCGACGATGACGTACGATGGTGTCTGTGTATATATTTCTAAGGTGTGTTCAGGAAACCAAAGTTCATTTAAAACGAAACCAAAGTAACACGACGTCGAGGCATTTCCCTCTTTCTGGAGACAAACAACAATACCTTTTAAGGTGAGTCCAACATATTGACCCAAGATGCTCATTGAAGCTGTCCTGTCTACAGGGCTTAATGTTGTACCTCCTGTTGGATGACGATTTCTGCTTGAAACAACACAAACATATACATTATATAAAACCCATACATTAGAACGAGTTAAAATCGTTATTTTACCATTGTTATACATTAAATAAACAAATGTAATGTTTTTTAAACTTGATTAAACAAATGTTTTCTAGGAATGGCCTCTTCTAACACTCCCTGGTCTGAAGATAACTTTTCATGTTCCATCTGCCTGGATGTGTTCAACAGTCCAGTTACCACAGCATGTGGACACAACTTCTGTAGAACCTGTATAACAACGTTCTGGGATGACCAAGTCCAGTACAAATGTCCTGTTTGCAACGAGCTTTTCCACACAAGACCTGATTTACGGGTCAATACCTTCATATCAGGGATGGTTGAGCAGCTAGGAATGTCCATACAACGTAAAAGAGTAAAAGAGCAGCCTTGTGTTGAACCAGGAGAAGTTCCCTGTGACGTCTGTACTGGCACCCAGCTGAAGGCCGTGAAGTCCTGCCTAGTTTGTTATACCTCTTACTGCCATACCCACCTGGAGCCTCATCAGAGAGTCGCACGCCTGAAGAAACATCTGCTGGTCAACCCTCTGGTCCATCTAGAAGACAGAATGTGTAAGAAACACGACCGACTTCTGGAGCTCTTCTGCCAGACTGAGCAGGTGTGTGTGTGTCTGTTCTGTACAGTGACGGACCACAAGTCCCATCCTGTTGTACCTCTAAAGGAGGAGTATGAAGTTAAGACGGCCCAGCTGGGGAAGATAGAGTCTGAAGTTCAGCAGATGATCCAGGAGAGACAACAAAAGATTCAGGACATCAAAGACACAGTAGATTGCAGCCAAGCATACGCAGACAGAGAGATAGCCGATGGTGTGCAGGTCGTCACTGCACTGACGCGCTCTATTGAAAAGTGGCAGGATAATCACAACCAAACAGTTAAAGAGAAACTGAAATCCACAAAGAAAGAAGCTGAATGCCTCATCGAAGAGCTTGAGCAGGAAATAGAAGATCTGACCAATAGAAGCTCAGAGGTGAAGCAGCTCTCACACACTGAAGACCAACTCTACTTCCTCCAGACCTTCAGATCCCTGAAGATTCCTCCACACACCAGGGACTGGACAACGGTTGAGGTCCATCCTCCGTCATACGTAGGGACCTTGAGGAGATCCCTGGATCAGCTGGAGGAGACACTGAACATGGAGATGAAGAAGGTGCCTGATGCTGAACTGAAGAGGGTCCAGCAGTATGAAGTAGGTGTGACTCTGGATCCTTATACAGCTCATCCCCATCTCATCCTGTCTGAGGATGGGAAACAAGTACATGATGAAAGTGTAGGGAAGGAACTCCTTGAGAACCCCAGGAGATTTACACAGCATCTATATGTTGTCACAAGGCAGAGCTTCTCCTCAGAGAGATTTTACTTTGAGGTCCAGGTTAAAGACAAGACTGCATGGATGTTAGGAGTGGCGAGAGAGTCCGTCCATAGAAAAGATTTCACATTAACCCCTGAGAATGGCTACTGGATTATTGTATTCAACAACAATAAGCTCATGTCTAATGATAACCCTGCCGTCCGTCTCCCTCTGAGAGCTGAGCTCCAGAAGGTGGGGGTGTTTGTTGATTATGACGTGGGTATGGTCTCCTTCTATAATGTGGAAGCCAGGGTTCATATCTACTCTGCTACTGGATGCAAATTTAGGGGGCCTCTCTCTCCAATACTCAGTCCAGGTTATTATTATGGTGGTGAAAACTCCGCCCCCCTGATCATCTCACCTGCCAATCAAACTGACTAGGACCGTTTGATAATTACACAAGAAACAAACAACCAAAACGTATTATTATTTCCTGCATGATAATCTCTCCTATGTTTTGGTACCATTATACAGACACACACTGTCATCTAACAAATAGAATTCATGAAGAAAATAACCCTGCCTATTACTACTATAACTCATGATAAATTATGAGATTACATAAACTATACTGTCCAATGTCTGTTTTGTCCTGCTTTTTATAACCTGAAAGGTTTGAAATAGTTTCAGTCATGTAGAAATGTCTTAAGGATCCATTCTGATAACACAATAATCAATAGTCCATATTTATTTAAGTTTGTGCTTGTGAATCATAAATGAAAATCATGTTACAATGTTTGCTTTTCTGACTTTAATAAAAAGTAAAATATTGACAAAGACTTTGAACTCTGTGTATGAAGACATAAAAATCACAGAACAAAACAAGTAGTTAAAACAGTCCCACATGAAGACTAAAGTCTACATCAGCCCAAACTTAGGGTCCCGACCCAAAATGGGTCGCCGACCCGTTTTTATTGGGTCACCAATTGGCAGAGTAAAATGCATAACGTTGCTCTGTGAATAAATGTTCCTAATTAAAATAGAAGAGCGTTCTTTTTTGCTCCGCTGTCTTTGAGCTCAGATGCTGTGTGCGGAGCCTGAAAGTTGAACTGCTCTTCTGAGGCGAAGTCTTTTAGGCTTTTAGGAAAGACACAATATACATTTTGTGCAATGTATCTTATTTGACGATCACAGTGTCGTATTTATATTATATAAAAACAGATTGTTTAAACAATTTGTCATATTTATTGTATTCAATGTATTTTGAAAATCCTAGTGAGTAAAGGATCTAAATTTTATCTGCATATTGTGTAAAAAAATACAAATGCATGTGTTCAGTGTTCAATGAGTAATAAAATTGACAACCTGCTCTTGGCGTCTTGCAACTTAGCCGTTGACAGAGTGGTCGGTGGGTACTGGACAGATCCGAGACGTGATTCTCTAATCTCGCAGCCTCATTAGTGGTAGGATTACAGTTAATGAATGCAGCCGGCCCTTTTCTTATCGCATGAGTTCAGGAGATGGGGGGGTCGGGGGCTGCCGGCGCCATGTGATCACATGCTGATATGACACACCTATCTCCAAGCAGCACTAAGTCAAAGATTTCTTCGTACTTTGGTTCGCTTTATTGAAGCAAAACTTGCTGGGATATTAACTACCTAAAAGTGACCCCGGTTTTTTTTTTTTTTAAACCGATTTTTTTTTTTACACAGAGACCAAGAGGAGGGCTGGGGGGAGAGGGGATGGGAGGGAGGATGGAGAAGGGTGGAGGATGGATTGGGGGGGTTTGAGCTTTAAATGTTTTCCCAAAGTGAGACTGTATGAGCTGAGCGCATCCCATTCAGGAAGTAAGTAACACCATCCTGCCAATGCAGCAGCTATAAATAAGCAGCTGTAAATAATCTTTCACTTAGCGGCACCAACCACAACAAAGGATGTTTCTGTTTTGGACAGGTGGGTGGGATGACCTAACACTCTCCCCTCTCCTCCCACCCACAGGGCGGGAACCAACTTAACCTGATATTCACGAGGTCCTGCGGTACCTTGGCTCTCTGTTACCCCGCTCCCTGTGTCTTACCATCACTTTGTTGCTTTCTCTCTCCACTTGGAGTCATCTCCCTCCCTCCTCCGTACTCCTCACACTGTCACCACACGCCGTAACCTGAAATCTCTCTCTCCCTCTACTCTCGCCTCAACTGCTCTGTCCTCACTACCATCTCTAGAACAATTCTCTCTACTGTCTACTGAGGAAGCCTCCGACACTCTGTTAACCTCCCTCTCCTCCTCTTTGGACTCCCTCTGTCCCTTCCACTCCAGACCAACGCGACCCTCTCCCCACCTCCTTGGCTGTCCGAATCTCTGCTGGCTTGTAGAGCAGTTACGGGCAGATGAGAGAAAATGGAAGAGATCAGACTGTCTGATGATCTCTCTCACTAACTTCACCTCCTCTCAGACTTCACCTCCACTGTGTCAACAGCCAAATCTGCCTTCTACTGGACCAAAGTCAACTCCTCTGCCTCCAACCCCAGGAAACTGTTTTCCATGTTCTCTTCCCTCCTCACCCCTTCCCCCACTCCCCTTCCTTCCTCCCTCACAGCTGATGACTTTGTTACCTACTTTACCAAGAAGGTGAAGGACATCAGCTCCTCTTTGACACCTGCCGCTATCCTCCGTCCCCCTATCCACACCTCTGTTTTTACCCACTTTATTCGTCTCTTCTCTGAAGATATCCACAGAATAGTTACGTCTAACCAAGCCACCACCTGCCCCCTTGACCCGATCCCCACCTCCCTTCTCCAGGCCGTCTCGAGTGACATCCTGCCTTCCTCACCACCCTCATCAACTCCTCCCTCACTTCAGGCCTTATTCCAGCATCCTTCAAGACTGCTAGAATCAAGCCGCTCCTTAAGAAACCAACCCTTGACATCCGGAACTACAGACCGGTATCTCTTCTTTCATTCCTTTCTAAAACTCTGGAACGTGCCATCTCTAACCAACTGCCCCCCCCCATCTCTCACAAAACAACCTGCTTGACCCCCATCAGTCAGGCTTCAAGACTGCACACTCCACTGAGACGGCCCTCCTCGCGGTGACGGAGTCGCTCCGTGCCGCCGGAGCCTCGTCCCTCTCATCGGTTCTCATTCTCCTCGTCCTGTCCGCGGCGTTCAACACTGAACCACCAGATCCTCCTCGCTACTCTCACCGAACTCAGCATTGCTGACTGCGCTATCCTGGTTCTCATCCTACCTGATGAATCGCACCTATCAGGTCACATGGACTCCTTGTCCAAACCCTGCGCTCTTGACACCGGTGTCTCTCAAGGCTCAGTACTGGGACCTTCTGTTCTCCCTATATACATCTGCTACGCTGATGACCCTCAACTATTCCTCTCTTTCCCCTCCTCTGACAGCACCCTGATTGCAACACGCATCTCAGAATGTCTGGCAGACATCAGCACTTGGATGACTGTCCATCACCTGAAGCTTAACCTCAACAAGACTGAGCTCGTCCTTGTGCCAGGGAAAGACTGCCCTCACATGGACTTACTGGTCGCTGTCGAGGACATTGCGGTATATGCATCACCAACCGCGAGGAACCTCGGTGTGGTACTGGACAATCAGCTATGCTGCACTGCGAACATCACCGCGGTGGTGTAGATTTGTTCTCTACAACATCCACAGGATCCGGCCCTTCCTCACGAGGGAAGCAGCTCAGCTCTTGGTCCAAGCACTCGTCATCTCCAGCCTCGTCTACTGCAACTCGCTCCTGGCTGGACTCCCTGCCTCCGGGATCAAACCTTTGCAGCGTATCCAGAACGTTGCAGCACGCCTCATTTTCAACCTACCAAAATTCTCCCATGTGACCCCCCTCTTCCGTGACCTCCATTGGCTCCCTGCAGTAGCTCGCATCAGATTCAAGACAATGGTACTGGCCTACAAGGCGGTCAACAGAACCGCCCCTGTCTACCTCTAAGCGTTAGTCAGACCGCACACCCCAGCTCGAGCGCTCCACTCAACTACCTCAGCTGGACGCCTGGTACTGCCATCGCTAAGAGCAAGCAAATGTCGCACAACAAAGTCACAACTCTTCTCTGTCTTGGCACCGCAATGGAGGAACGAGCTCCCTGCCGACGTCAGGACCGCAGAGTCGCTCACCAGCGTCTGCAAAAGACTCAAGACTCACTTGTTCAGAGCTCACCTGGACTCTGCATAGCCTCCCTCCTTACCCCCCACCGCCCCTCCTCCCTTACTCTCCTAAAAACACCCCTCTTACGCACTTATTGCATGTTTGTACGTCCTGGCACTTACAAATAGCACTTAGCATCGTGTAGCATCTTACCCTAGCTATCTTTGTTGTATACGGGGAATGGGTTAACCTTGCAATTGTAAGTGCTTGGCACTTGTTATATGAACATCCTTACTGTACCGACAGTGATATATTGTTGTTTCTTTTTCTTCTGACAAATTAAAATTTTTTTGACTTGTGTCGGTTTAGATACGTGTGGAACAAGACCGTATCACATAATCCATCTACATGGATATAATAAGTAAAATCTATAAAGATTTAGTAACACAGGGTCAGCCTCAAAGGGCTGACATGCTTTGTTAGCGTGCAAGGGGCAAACCCGCGAAGCAACACCTGACCATTGAGGTCCAAGCGGTCTGACCAAAGCCCTGGAGCGCACTGCAAACTGTAGCTGGTTATGCAGTTCTCCACCCTGACTGGCGCCATTAGCTACGGTTTTTATCTAGTGGTTTTCAAAGTGTGGACCGGGGAACATAAGTAAGTCACAATAGGGGGCTAGTGGTGCATGGGATGGCCACAATATATATATATATATCAAAATATGGAAAATATACTGCATGTAACTGATTGTTAATGATCTCACTTTTTGGATTTGGCAATGACAATGTATTGATTATTCCCAAATGCCAAAATTACTTTCACAAGTTGATCATGAAGTGAGAAGTGTTTGGGAACCCCACCCCCCCTGCACTCTCTGACTGCAGTGGGCGGCTACACTCTGAGATCAGTCCCCTAGCTAGCTCCACTACACTCTGCCTGGTTCAAGCTGTGAGATCAGTCCCCTAGCTAGCTCCACTACACTCTGCCTGGTTCAAGCTGTGAGATCAGTCCCCTAGCTAGCTCCACTACACTCTGCCTGGTTCAAGCTGTGAGATCAGTCCCCTAGCTAGCTCCACTACACTCTGCCTGGTTCAAGCTGTGAGATCAGTCCCCTAGCTAGCTCCACTACACTCTGCCTGGTTCAAGCTGTGAGATCAGTCCCCTAGCTAGCTCCACTACACTCTGCCTGGTTCAA